>CAHIKZ030003391.1:1047500-1080000 GCA_903632075.3 Acanthosepion pharaonis | reverse complement strand
AAAAAAAAACAGGATTAAGGAACATAGAAGATTAATTTAAATTTTTGAAAATTGTACGTGGCAGGGAAGCAAGAAATAGGGAGGGTTGTTGTTGTTGTGTCTCCCCTCTAAAAAGTCTATGGTGGACTCTTTCGCCAACTATACAATTGGTGCGAGAGTAGGCCTTGGGGAATCATACGAATAGATTGAACGCTGGGTCAACTGACACACAGTTACTAGTCATGTAATACTATTCTGTTGTACTTACTGTTTAACATATGGTATATCTGCAACATTTGTTATTTCTTTAACCATTTACTTGGTCACAACAGAGGTCTACAGGCGAGAAGTGCAAAAAAAGAGAAAAAAACTGTTTGAACAGAACTGAAATTGCATATATCTAGTTTAAAATCAAAATGGTGAGACCTTATTGTCAATCTAGTTGCACATTCAAATTCATGCAGTCGTGTAACCAAGGAGAACATCGCATCAGAACAATTACCATGAAAATATTTGTAGAAAAGACAGAGGGAAGCCACGTCACGACGGTGAGAGGTTGATTGAAGTTGAGATGCCAGGTCAGGATAGATTACATTGTAGACACTTATTTTGAATGAAGGCATTATCAGTTTGTATGAACGTGACAAATCTTTTTGTATTTACCAAACATTCGTACATAAAGTTAGGTGACTAAATTTTTCATGCAAATTCATATCCTTCATTACAGTTATGCACAAGGTCGTCGCAAGTCAATCCAGTAGTCAGTGCTACTATTGGAAGGTCGGTAGTTCTCGCGTAAGTCTGAGTCGCACTCAACAGATACAAGCTAGTAATATTTACCAACCTCCCCACGGGGAAGGATGTAGCACAAGGCCGGATTTAATGTAGGGCAATCAGAGTCCGTAGGATCAGCCAAAAATTCCTCGTAAACTCCGCATAAACGGGTTCGGGTCTGTCTACCTCCCCGGACGAGACTCTGCCCTTCGGCATAGCCTCGTCCGAGTTTCTCTATGCCCGAAGGCAGGGAGTTCGACAGCAACTAAGAGCTGAGTAACAGATCCCGGCTAGTTTCTGTAGTCCGTTGATTTACAGATACGTATAGTTAGTTATTACCTACAGTGTAATGGGAGTGACAGGTTATTCCGTTACATAAAAAAAAGTCTATGAATAGAATATCATTTGTTCCTCTGGTTCCTTTTCAACAGCCTTGATATTCCTGAGGATACCGTGGTTTTCTAATGTGCGCGATAACTATCCTGCAACTTGTTCTCTGAGAAATGTACGCATTAGAAGCAGTCATGTTATAGGTCTGTAATTACTTGAAATGTTTTGTTTTATATTCAACATGTTTGTTCTGTCCTTCAAAATCTACTCTGATGTTCTTGCTTCCATCTATGTAATTCTTTGCCTGATCCTTTATTCACATGAACTTAAATCAGAAGACATGGCAGCTGTCGTGACCTTTCACCAGGAAATTGTCTTTAGAATTGTTATTATGTATAGATGTTTGTTTGGGTCTTTTATCCATATCCGATTCTTCACAGCTCGTTTTTAAGGCTGGTTCTTTTTATTGTGTTTTTTTCCTGCATACTCTGCTACAAAAATTATTCATTTCTTTCGCATCCAATTGTTCTATTTCTTATATTCTTTTCTCATTTACTTGTATGTGGAATTTGCTTTCGTTATGTTTTTTAACATTCCGTCTTGTTTATATTGCTGAATTTTGTGCCATTATCTCTGAAACTTACATCTCTTAGCTAAAACAATTTGATTTATTTCTTTACAGCTGCTTCTCTTTGCTTCTCCAGTGTTTTATACTTTCTAAATTTGATTTTTGTTCTATTTTTTTTTTTTAGTAATTTCTTTTTTGTAATTCTTTTGTATTTGTTGCTCTAGTCTCATCTACCAGCATCCTTTTGTCCCTTTGTTGTTGTTTTCTGTGAACATCAAATTTTGTACAAAACATTTGCTCCAGCGCATATTAACCAGTTCTGTTCGCTGATATTGTCAACTTTTGCATTGTAGCTATTTATTATCTTTTCCTATTTAACTTTTATATATTTTTTTAAATTTTTTATTTAAGATAGAATATATCTTTATGTTCTGTTGTTTTTTCTCTTGTTATTAATTTCGTTTTTGCTTCTTACTCAGTTAAATTTTCAGTATTTCTTTATCGGTATTGTCCTGTTCTTTATTATTATTATTATTTGCAAAATATTTTTTTTAAGTGTTTCACCCCAAGCAAGGCGAGAAGCCACTAGGACGCAAGGGGTTACAGAAAATTTGGAAAGATCAGATAGGAGTGATAGAAGAAAGGATGAGGAGAAGGGTAGTGGATAGATCAAGGCAACTGGAGATGTCGATTGACATTACATTGGAATAGCTGGAGATTATAGCTCTCAGGGAAACTGGAATAGGGAAGGGAGTTCCACAGGCATTATTAAGTATTGTCGAAGTAGTATCGTTAATCGATATTATCGATCATTGCAGAAACCAAGAGTACAACTCTTATTATTGCAAGCATTAATTATTATCATAATTATGACATTACACAAATTTCTTTCCATAATGCTTGATAATGTCCATACAAGATGATTATAAATTCATGTAAATGTTTCTCTTTTAAAGTCATCTTTTATTTTATTGTTACGATACTATTAACAGTCCGTGAAATGAACAATAGCTTTACTTAAAAAATGTCTCGTCTAATTGGTTTATTAGTAGCGTCTGTGACACTAAAATCAAGCAGGTGCGGAAGTTTAAATACCCGGGAATTGTTTTGGCAGAGGACGGTAAATGCGACACTGAGATCCGTTGACGTATTGGGAGGGCCAAGGACGTATTCCAAAAACTGGGCAGAGTATTGCGAGACAGAAGGATTTCTTTGGTAACAAAGGAAAAAAAGTACTGAGCTGTTACGTGACATCTGTCCTCCATTACGGTAGCGAATCTTGGACGGTCTTCTCAAAGATGAAGAAGAGACTCGAGGCGACGGAGATGTGGTTCCCCAGAAGGCTGCTAAGGATATCATGGACGAAGCATGTGAGCAACTATGACGTCTTCGAGAGGATGCAAACAAAGAGGAGGCTTATACTTGACATCAGGAAGAGGCAGATAACGTTTCTGGGACACGTAATGATAAAGAAGGGCCTGGAAAATATGATACTCACAGGTCGAATAGAGGGAAAGAGAGACAAGGGAAAGTAATGCATAACACACCTGGCGGGCTTAAGCAAGTGGATGACAGAACGTGGTTTGTGGGAGGTGGCAGAGGGACGAAACTTATTGAAAGCTACAATGGATAGGAAGAAATGGAGAGCCCTGATCGCCTACATTCTGAAAGGACATGGCATATAAAAGGAAAAGAGAGTAGCGTATTAGTTGTAATCAGCATAGAATGAGACAATGTTACTTTCTTTCATTGACCAAGTGTTATGGAGTGGTTTCACAGTGGAGGCTTGTATTTGTACTAAGTCGGTCCTAAAATAGGTTCGACGTCCAAAACGTTAGGAACTTCATATAATAGGTATGACGCAGAGTAAATATAGTTGTCGTCGCTGATAGTATCCGAGTAACAGTCGTCCGGCATCGACTGATTGACCGACCCACTGAGCCCTGACCTGTTACTCTTACTACTCCTACTTATTATAGGTGGGAGAGTCTATTAACTATAGAATAGGTGTGTTCCACTATAACACCAAGATTAAAGATATAAAGTATTTTCCTTTAATCAGTGTTTTGTTTTTTGCCTTAATCTTCCCCGATATAGAAATATATATCGTCACCGAGGCCCGGTAAAACCGTTGGTATGATGTTTGCTTGACATCCTAACTGTCAGGGTTTCAATTCTCGGTAGTGGATGCGCACTGCTGATGAGTCCCAAATATAGTACGAAACGGCCGTCCAGTGCTTTCTACATTCTGTTGAGGTTTCTTTCAGACTCGATGAATTACTTAAATAATATATATATGTACATTTTTACCGAAAGTGTTTTCCGACAAGGAAAAATAAACACATCCTAAATATAACGTTAAAAAACAGCTACAGAGGTGTTTATAAGCCGAACTTGATACTTGTTATGTCGCTCTGAGCTTGAAACGAGTCCATCTACCGTCTAAGGTATTAGCCGCCTCTCGGGTACTTCAAGGTACCCCATTTTCCTAGTTACGATGCTAAAAGCAAATAAAAATATTCGTCTGAAAATGAAACGTCTTTCTCAAAATAATTGGCGGGGAAGGGGTTAATGAAAATATTATTTAAAACATTCAGTAATGCTTGGACTATATTTGAAAATCTCAAATATTCTACCTTATAATCCAGCATCCTCTCTGTTAAGATATAACGTTCTGAAATATCTCCATTTACTTGTAGCTGCACGTATTAATGTGGGCACTAAAGAAACTATATAGTCACAATATTATTTCTTCTAGCTTTTTTTTTTTCGAAAGGATCTGTTATTTCTTAAGACTCCATTCTCGAAGACATCGTAAGACATCCTGTGACATTCCCTTCGGCTCTTGCTCGTTTGATTTTAATGAACATTAGACACAATTCGTAGCATCGTAGATTCATCTCAGTATGTGTCGTCTGTCGGCCTTCAAAAGGTCAAATGGCCTAGATGTCCGCGGTATAGATCCCCTGGACAGTGAGAAGATGTTACCGTTAAGAACTGTACATAACCTTTCTCTCTCTCGTCTCATTTCCGTTGCCCGGAGACTTTTGGTTCGGTCTGATGTTATAGTGTGTTGGCATTGAGGTTCTAGGTCGAAATAGGAGATTGATGAGTCAGCTGCGGAAGTTTGGGGTGATTGGTTCGAGTCACGAGATCGACAGTAGTTGTCAAGATAAATTTCAAGAAGAAGAAGAAGAGGAAAGGCTTAAATAAACGAATTAAAACGGAAACAAACGAATTATAACAAATCAAAGAGAGAAGCCGAGAAGCTGCACAAGGGAAGGTGTATACTGAAGAGTAAAAACACCTAAAGAAGAATAAAGGGGGATCAAAGCGAAAACAAAAACCATAATCATGATTATATATATGAACATTTTGCGACACACAGACATCTACTCGTGCTGAATAAAAGATAGTTATTTTTTTCTACATAAGCGTTAATTTTGAAGTGGGAGTTCTTAAAATAGCTACAGTTTTTAACAGTTTTAGTCTATTGGATTTTCAGTAGAGAAGAAATAAGTTAGGTAAAGCCAATTCTTTTTAGACAATCGCCGCAAGGAAGTAACAAAGAAACAGAAAAAAATGAAATAGTAATGGTTATAATATCGGGTTAGTTTAATAAATGAAGACATGGAGTTAAACGTGAAATGCGAAGAGGAAAATAAATGCAATACTTACAAAAAGGAAAGCAGACAAAGAAAACGAGCAAAAATGCTAAGGATAGAAGAAGAAGAAGAAGAAGAAGAAGAAGAAGAAGAAGAAGAAGAAGAAGAAGAAGAAGGAAGAAGAAAAGAATAAGTAAAAAGAATAGAAGAAGGAAAGTAGAAGGATAAAGGAAGAGAAGAAGAGAAGAAAAGAAGAAGAAAAAAGAAAAGAAGAAGAAAAGAAGAAGAAAAGAAAAAGAAAAGAAGAGAAAAAGAAAAGAAGAAAAAAGGAAAGTAGAAAAGAAGAAGAAAAGTAGAAAAATAAAAGGAGAAGAAGGAGAAGCAGAAGAAGAAGAAGAAGGAAAAAGAGAAGAAAAGAAGAGAAGTGGAAAAGACGAAAAGAAGTAAAAAGAAAAGAAGAAGCAAAGTAGAAGGATAAAAGAAGAGAAGAAGAAGAGAAGAAAAGAAGAAGAAAAAGAAAAGAAGAAGAAAAGAAGGAAAGTAGAAAAGAAGGAAAGAAGAAGAAGAAGAAGAAGAAGAAGGAAGCGGAGGAGGAGAAGAAGAAGAAGACGAAGAAGAAGAAGAAGAAGAAGAAGAAGAAAAGAAGAGAAAAAGAAAAGAAGAAGAAAAAAGGAAAGTAGAAAAGAAGAAAAGAAGAAGGAAAGCAGAAGAATAAAAGAAGAAGAAGAAGAAGAAGAAGAAGAAGGTGGAGGAGGAGGAGAGGAGGAGGAGGAGAAGAAGAAGAAGAAGAAAAAGAAGAAGAAGAAGAATCTACAGGAAGAAGTAGAAAGAACACTACCAAAATTATCGAAATGAGGAAAAAAAGATAAATTTTGGAATCCATAAAATATTCATAAATATATGTGAGGATTCTTTCGTAAAAAGCAAGATATTAATCAATGATGGTTATTTTTCAGTTCTAGCTTTTCTACTTTTTGTCCTGGTTCAGCAATAAAAAAAACGGATGAGCGAATATTACTTTACAAGACGTCTGAATCAAGCATTTTAGAAAAGTTGAGAAATGTGCCATTTTCCTCCTGACTGTTTCATTTTATGTACGGAGACGACTGTTTCTTAAGCAGTATAGAACAGTTTTATCACCAATTTTACAAGTATTTTATTGTAGGGATTATGGTGTATGTTGTAGACATAACATAATACACAGAAGGGGCTAAATAAATTGATTTAATAAAGATATTAGCGTCAACCAATTCGAAATGATCATCTATTTGCTTTATTAGCTGGCCAAGTGTTTTGATTGCAGTGTTCGTAACATTTCATTTTTAGATGAAGAATGAAAAAAAAAAAAAATTATGTCAGGATTTTAGAAAAAATGGGCATTAACAGTATTTCTTTTTCTAACGGTCGAAGAAAATTCAGGAATCAAGTGGCGATAATGGTTTTATTTTATGCAAATTTCGATTAATATTTTAACAAAGTGTTAACAGTGAATTTACTTCAAATACCGAGAAAAAATAAACTATATTTTGTTTTTCTTTTTGTATAATTCAAAAGTGGCATTTCGTATTATGAATATTTGCAGCATAATTCCAAACTTTTCAGGTGAAGATAAAATATTTTTTTTGCATTCATTTTTTATAATCATTTATTTTGATTCCAAAAGACGATTATTAAATTGTTTTATTATAAAATCCACGGCAAGAACGTAATTTTGAGAGCAGTTAACGATTACAGTTAATTCTGCTTGTCGACTCTCTGCCTTCGGGCGGAGAGGAACCCAGACGAGGATATGTCAAAGGGTAGAGTCTCGTCTGGGGAGGTAGACAGCTACTCAACCCCGTGTATATGGGATCTACGGGGATTTTTTTGCCTGAGCCTACGAGCTCCGAACGCCCCAGGTAAGAAAAAATCGGCCTTGTGTCACATTCCCCCTTGTGGGGAGGTTTCGGGTAAATACCGATCGTAGTTTTTTTTTTTTTCATAAAAAGGAAGATAATAATAGTGGTTAAATGACTTCAGATGCATCTTCACTGCAATTCAATTGTGTGGTCAGAAAGTTGAATAGATTTACTTCACACATTAAAATGTCATTTATTGGTTTGAAAATGATAAAATGAGCAGCTGTAAGAATCAACTTTAATTGATCCCATTTCGAAATCGGGATAATCTGACTTCTAAAATTTGAGCTTTATGTTATTTACTTAAGATAACGCTATATTGAATGACGTGATTTTAAAAGTTTATTTACGGTCAATGCCTGGATAATGCTTTTCATAAAATTCAGCGTTCAAATCCACGAATTGATGCTCTTGGGCAATGGGAGCTGATGGTGTATTACACTCATAACAAAATAGAGTACTTGACAACATAACGTGAATATCGACAGATATATATATAGATATATATGTCAATAGCAAAGGTATATGCTATTAATGTTTAAGTTTTGGACATGGCCTTGGATCCTAAAGTATTTTATATGAAGCAAGATATTAAAAAATAGCAGCAATATATTTCCCAGTGATCATTCCACACTATCTATCTATCTATCTATTCCCGTCTGTTGATTCAATCTATCTATCTATCTATCTATCTATCTATCTATCTATCTATCTATCTATCTATCTATCTATGTTGAATATCTATCTATCTATCTATCTATCTATCTATCTATCTATCTATCCCCGTCTGTTCATTCAATCTATCTATCTATGTCTGTTGAATATCTATCTATCTATCTATCTATCTATGTCTGTTGAATATCTATCTATCTATCTATCTATCTATCTATCTATCTATCCCCGTCTGTTGATTCACTCCCTCTATCTATCTTGCTATATATCTATCTATTCCTCTCTGTTGATTATCTATCTATCTATCTATCTATCTATCTATCTATCTATCTATCTATCTATCTATTCCCGTCTGTTGATTCTCTCTCTCTCTCTCTATCTATCTATCTATTCATGTCTGTTGATTATCTATCTATCTATCTATCTATCTATCTATCTATTCCCGTATGTTGATTCTCTATCTCTATCTCTTTCTCTCTCACTTTCTCTCTCTCTATCTATTCATATCTGTTGATTATCTATCTATCTATCTATCTATCTATCTATCTATCTATCTATGTCTGTTGAATATCTATCTATCTATCTATCTATCTATCTATCTATCTATGTCTGTTGAATCTCTATCTATCTATCTATCTATTCCCGTCTTTTAATTCTCTCTCTTTCTCTCTCTCTCTCTCTCTCTATCTATTGATTATCTATCTATCTATCTATCTATCTATCTATGTTATGTCTTTAAACTATCCATAGATCTACATATAACATCAGGCCTCTCTTTGTCAGTTCAGTTCCATGTGTATCTCCAGGGAAAAGCCACATTTCCAAACCGCTAACACGATTACACCGTCGTTATACGAAACAAAACCTTTGAAAATGGGTCCAGTAGAAGATTAAAAAAAAAGAAGAAATCATCTATTTAATAAAATGACATATGACTACATCTTAAAACCAAACAGACTCACATGAAAACAACGTGCATCATTGGACAGAGATGGATTTCGCCAGTCGTCAAAATACTTCAAGATGTTAGTTTCGAAGAATTAGTCCCCAGGGAATTATCAGTCACTTTTCGGAGAGAAACTGGCCAAGCTTGTGTGGAACAGGCGCGCCCGTGTTTTGCAAAAGCGTGACGAGTCTCTAAAACACAGAAGGAAAAATGTAACATTATGATGGCGATTAGGTTTCTTAAGTGAAAATATTATTTACTTTGTTTGAAGCTGTCATGCCTGGATTCGAGTTTGTAGGGAGGGTAGAGATGAACTATCAGAAAAATCGTAACATGAACGCAAACAAAAAAACGAATTATCTATGTACACTAGAACTTACTTTCTCTGTTCATCTATCTAAGTCTTTTTCACACATATATTATATTCACTTGTTGGCATTTAAGTATACACGGCTACATATATATATATATATATATATATATATATATATATATATATATAAATATATATTTATATATATATAAAGATATTTTATAGGTAAAAATTTAATGATCGAAATAAAAGTATAAAACTTAATATTACGAGACATATTTAAAAAAACGGGTGAAGCAACCGGTTTCGCTCCCGCTCTTCAGGCATCGACGGGAGATTTAACACAGAAAAATGTACAATAAAAGGAATTGTAAAAAAAAATAAAAATATGCAAAAGCAACTAAAGACAAATGACAGCGAGTCCCAACAAACACTCACGTTGTTTGCACAAAGAAGGCTTGTGGAACCCGATGTAAAGTGCCTCCAGAACCTTTAGATGAAATAAGGAGTGAGACCGGGACAACACGGTGAACCAGTCAACACTAAATTTGGCTGCACAATCTCTGTTCTTTAATAGGTGTTCGCATATGGCGGAACTATAGGTGTTCGGGACGAGTCCATTCAACGGCAATGTGTGATTTCTAATTTTTGTAGGAACGTGTTGTTTTATTCTCATGTCTAAGCGTTGATATATATATATATATATATATATATATATATATATATATATATATATATATAGCTATATATATATAAAATGCATAGAGCTTTTCGTTTTAATATCACTATGTAAACGAGGCTCTCGTACGGATATGCAAATATTGATTTGGTATTTTACTTAACATCAGGGTGAGGCAGCTGAAATTTATGGGACACGTAATGAGAAAGGAAGACTTGGAAAATCTGATACTCACAGGGCGGATAGAGGGAAAGAGGCACAAAGGGAATCAACGCGTGACTTACTTAGCGAGCTTAAGAAGAACAGGGACTGGGCGAAGTAGCAAAAAGACAAAACTTACTGGAAACTGCAAGGGATAGGAGAAAGTGGAGGGCCATGATCGCTTACGTCCTGAAGGGACAAGGAACATAAAAACGAAAGTTTTTCATAACCAACATACGTATTCATATATGAAGCTATGTAAGAGAGACCATTTCGTTGTCATCTGCGAAAAAAAGGCACATGTTTGTTCAGCGTATGTATTATAAGGAGCTGGACATATAATCTTCATTGAAAGTGTTATATATATATATATATTTCAAGACATTTTATGTTCATACATTCTTTTTATAGATACAAATATTTAAGTAAATGTTCTGTTTATAACAAACAGTATTAAACAACATTTTCCGGCCTAAATGTCCGAGAAATTTTCATAGAAAATATTCGTCCTCCGACAGAATTCGAACCTGTATCCTATATGGAACCGTCATATAGCCTGACGTGCCTTTTAACCGATTCGGTCACAGAGGATCGTTCGGTTAGCAAGGTCGAATTTACTGCTTTTAAACTTCAATCATCCATGAATCTCTCACGTACATTCATATCTGCTCATGGCGTATCAAATGTAAACAAATGACGTCACACATTATGAAATGGACAAAGTTCGAATCCAGTCGGAGGATGAATAATTTCTATGGAAATTTCTCGGACATTGCTATTCTTTACTTTATTCACTATACAATTTCTCTGTTCAGATCGCTCTACGGTAGTTACTATTCCAGCAAGTATTATCGGGTAAGTATTATTAGTGTGTGTGTTCGAAGGCGTCTGACACCAGTGTTGTTCAACGGCGTTACTATAGTTGTATCTGCGATTACAAAGTCTCTACTACAACGAGCATTACGAAAGTGACAACGAGTATCACAAAAAGAAGAAAGGGACTTAACAAATGTAGAAAAGACAAAGAAAGAAAAAGTCTAAATTATGCATCAATTGAGAACAAAAATGTAAAAGAAAGAACGGCAAAAAGAAAAAAAGAAAGAAAGAAAAGAGACTGAATAAATGAAGAAACAGAGACTGAATGAAGTATGAAAAAGGAAGAAAGAAAGAATAGAGAAAGAAGGAAAGAAAGAGTAGGAAATACCTAAATAAAGCAAGAAAGAAAGAAAGAAAGAAAGAAAAAAAGAAAGAAAGAAAGAAAGAAAGAGGGAGGCAGGCAGGGTGTGTAGGAGGCTGAATGTAGAAAAAAGAAAAAGAAAAAAGGAAAGGAAGAAATATTAGAGAAAGGAAGAAAGAGAGACTGAGTAAAAAAAAGAAAGAAAGGGAGACAGAAGAAAGAAATAGGGACTGAGTACAGAAACAAAGAAAAGGAGAGAAAAGCTAGAGAAATGAAGAAAGCGAAAGAAAGAAAGAACAGAAAAGAGATAATGAAAAAAAGAGTAAGAAAGAAAGAAAGAAAAAAATGTAAAAAAGAAAGACAGGAAGAGTAGTGACTTTAAGAAAAATGAGCACAAAAACATCTAGAAATAAAACAAGTAAAAGACGAAACTAATACATAAAATCAATCAGAAACCACGTGACCTATTAAGCATCACGTTAATATATAATTCCTCTGTAAGTTGCTATTTACACGTGTAGAACTGTATGTGAAAATCATATGTGTGCATGGACCACAGTGGAATGTGTACGTGTACATGCTTTGTACATATATTGTCTCTCTATTTAAAAGGCTAGAGAAAAATGGCGTCTTCATTCGACTTGCAGATAGAGGTGGATAGCTATCAAAAGCAGAGCAGCGTGAACGAAATCATTCGGCAGGCCCAATAAACAGAAAAGCACAAAGTTTCGCTTTTAGTTTCGTTTTCAGGAATAATCAATAATCTTTAGGCATGATGCACATGCATAGGCACTCTTTTATTTAACTTTATGCCAAAGAAAAAGCAGGTCAGGTTATGTACAGGGATAATTTCCTTTTAGTTGCAATGTCATATCCATTCAGAACGTTCAATATCTTTTGTCGTACTAACTACCATCATTGTACTAACTTAGCAGAATAGTCCTTTGTGGTACTAACGGCCATCATCGTACTAACAGCGATGAACGGACCTTCGTCGTACTAACTACGATAATTGTACTAAATTCGCAAAATTTTCCTTCGACGTACTAACTGCTATCATTGTACTAACTGTGATGAATTGCCCTTCGTCGTACTAAATGATAACATTGTAGAAACTGCGCAGAACGGCCCTTCGTCGTACTAACTGCAATCATTGTACTAACTCCGTAGAGCAGTCCTAAGTCTTAGTAACTGTCATCATTGAACTAACTTCGCAAATCGGTTATTCGTCGTACTAACTGCTATCAGTGTACTAACTGCACAGAAAATTCCTTCGTCGTATTAAAAACCATAATTATACTAACTGCACATAACATCCCTTCGTTGTATTACCTTCCATCAATGTACTAACTACTCAGAACGTTTCTTCATCGTACTAAGTACTATCATTGTACTAAACGCGCTGAACGGCCCTTCGTCTTACTAACTGTTAGCATTGAACTAACTTCACAGAACAGTTCATCTTCGTACTAAATGCCATCATTGTACTAACTGTACAGAACAGCCCTTCGTCGTATTAATTGCCATCATTGTATTAAATTCGTAGTACGACTCTTCGTTGTATTTACGTCGGTTCGGTCATTGGTCGTACTAAATGCCATATATGTACTAAGTTCGCAGAATGAGCCTTCGTCGCTAAGATGAAATGGATTAAATACAGTTTCGATTCCTGGTGGAGAACGCATATTTTCTACGAAATTTCTCGAAAATTCAGGCTGGTAAATGTAATTAACAACTGTTTAATTAAAACACAGCATTTGCTCAAATAAGTTGTATCCATAAAAAAATATTCGTCCTCCGACAGGATTCGAACCTGTATCCTATACGGAACCGTATAGGATACAGGTTCGAATCAATTAAAACTGAGTAGTGAGTTCGAACCTCACTAAGTGTTCAGCATTGTGCCACTTGTAAGCTACGCTGAATAAAACATTAAGCATCGACCATATATCACATTCTGTAATGATGAGAACGTGAGGATAAATATTTATCTACAAGAGTGTATTCTTACAATGGCTTGATATATAAAAATATATTCTGTAGAATATTATTTTGGAGTCCCAATAGATATTACCTGCATTCTGATGCATGTTGAAAACTTCTTATATAAAGAGAAAATATATTTAAAAAATTGTCGGGTTTAATGCATTTCATCTAATATGTTGCTATTGTTTGCGTTAGGTTACGTTTCGTAGCAGAAATGAATCATTGAGAAAGATTGTCGAAGATGTGTGTTTATAAGCAACAACCTGGACTTTTCTAACCGGAGAGTTCTCTGTGTCTAAATGGTTAACAGCACACCAGGTTATATGATGGTTTACTTGTAAATATGTCTGTTTTATATGTAACTGTATTGTATTTATTGTTTATTTAATGACAGTATTTGAAGGCATATAAGGCGTATTTCTTTTACTAAAAATATCTTTTAAAATTCCCTGCGTCTTATATGCCATATGTAGGTTTAAAATTCGCGATAGTCGGTCGAAATTAGCTACCTGGCAACTCCTATTAGCTTAGATTTACACATAAAGAAGCAATGGAACGCGTGGATGGCAATGCCTGATCATGACCTTTAGACTTACAGGAAGAATTAAAAAAAAACAGCATTTCAAAAGTCTGTGAATGGGTGAAGCAAACTTGGGATAATATTAGATCAGAAATTATTGTGAAATCTTTTAAAAAGTGTGGTATTAACAATGCTCTCAATGGAACGGAAGATGACGCATTATGTAATGACGATGATAGTAATATTGAAAATGAGTATCAGAGTTTTGATAACGAAGACGACAAATTTTATGGATTTGAAGATGAATAAAATTTTAATGGTAACTGTGCTCAATTGTAATAATTGCTTGATTTTTATTTTTTTTCTTACCTTTCGATATAATAAAGTTTTTTATAGGCTCGTTTTATTTTTTTTCTATTATTTTTCGTTTAATTGTAATCATAGCTTGTTTAAGCAAAATAATACCTCATAAATATAGCCTAGGCTGTATCATTTACTAATAATTTTACTAATTGCTAATTTTTTCTTGATTTTCCTTGCTAAAATTGGGGTGCGTCTTATACATCCATGCGTATTATATGCCGTCAAATAAGGTAATTTATATAATCCATTATTTTTAAAACTATTATTATAACTAACATACTATAACATCATACTTATATATAAAACTAGTAGTAGAGCCCGGCGTTTCCCGGGGATGTAACAGTAAGAGATAGATCAAGTATCGACCATCATAAAGACTGAAAAATAAAATTGACAAAGATTATTGTTTAAGGTTGACGGACACGCATGTCTTAATTAGTTTTTTTTTTTTTTACGAATTGGTCAAACCCAGACTCAAACAAAATCATTGTTTTCAATCGTTATGAGTCTACTGATTGAATAGAATTTTATTATAAACAATTGTCTTGTAAATGGAATTTTTACAGCATTCTGAATGTAAAAAAAAAAAGAAAAAAAATGCAAGACAATAAGAAACACTACCTGCCAAAATAAGTGAAGTTTTGTTGAAATGGGTTGAAAAATGTAGGAAATCCGATCCCATATATAAACGAACACACACACACACACACACACACACAACCTGGGTTTTATAAGTATAACTCGATATGAGTTGTTCCTCTTTCATTCTCGCGATGCCTCTTAATCGTGTTTTCAAATTGATTTCGTGCAAAAACAATTGTGTTTTTCCAATTTTTGCGCTGTCAGAACCACCGCAAGGTAATTTTACGTAGTCCTGTGAAGTTTTGTTGAAATCGGTTGAAAAATGTAGGAAATACGATCAAATATATAAACGTACACACACACACACACACACACACACACACACACACACACACACACACACACACACAACTTGGGTTTTATAATAAGTATGATGTAGAGCCTCAGTTACTAGAAACATTTTTGTATTCCTTCTCCCACCTTTTAATTTCCTTCTATTCTAGTTTTATCGTTTTCCAATTTGAATTTAATTGCGAGTTAATAACGCATAAAAAGCTGAAATCCTTAGTAGTCTCAATAAGAATAAAGCTTTACATTTTCCAACCAACAATGTCGCACTGGTTTCCGTCGTT
Source organism: Acanthosepion pharaonis (assembly GCA_903632075.3). Taxonomy (NCBI): domain Eukaryota; kingdom Metazoa; phylum Mollusca; class Cephalopoda; order Sepiida; family Sepiidae; genus Acanthosepion; species Acanthosepion pharaonis. The sequence goes on along the minus strand of CAHIKZ030003391.1, from coordinate 1,064,775 downwards.
CTGCTATCATTAATTATCATTTATTACTTCGTAATTTCTTTTAGTTGCTCTGTAATTTCACAGCTAAATACGTATATGTTTGAAGTCTCATTTAATGCACAATGAACGAAGGTCGAAACATTAATAAAATCAGCGATGGCCTTTGTTGGCTTATCAAATATCGATTACCTACACGAGAGCACTTCGACATGGTGTAGTGGTGAGCACGCTTGTCACGCTAGATCAATTAAAACTGAGTAGTGAGTTCGAACCTCACTAAGTGTTCAGCATTGTGCCACTTGTAAGCTACGCTGAATAAAACGAGCTATTTATGAAAGGTTTACCACATTAAGCCTCGACCATATATCACATTCTGTAATGATGAGAACGTGAGGATAAATATTTATCTACAAGAGTGTATTCTTACAATGGCTTGATATATAAAAATATATTCTGTAGAATATTATTTTGGGGGTCCCAATAGATATTACCTGCATTCTGATGCATGCTGAAAACTTCTTAAAATCTGACCAAACATCAATTTTTAAAAGAATCCCTTTATGATCATGCCGAGAACTTTTCAGCGCCATATTGTAGTACCAAGACTCATATATCTGGGTTTGTATGCAGGTGTACTTAACCAATCAGTTATTACATCTACATTTTTATTACTGTATTTCCATTTATATTCCACCTGCCATTATTTTTTGCCATCCTTTTTAGATTATAATCGTGTATTTTTTTGTTGCAAAAGTTAGTTTTATGTTGAGAACGCGAGAGATTTTTATGAAATGGGGAATGGAATTGAAAAGGCTACAAAGAAGAAAAGGAGGACAGGGAAAGAATAGAAGAGGGTAAAGAGAGAAAGGGAGAGAGAGAAAGAAAAGAGAGAGAGAGAGAGAGAGAGAGGAAAGAATGTAAGAGAGCAAAGACAGAAAGAGCAAAGAGAGAGAGAGAGAAAAAAAAGAGAGAGAGCAAAGAGAGAGAGGAAAAAATGTAAAAGAGCAAAGAGAGAGAGAGAAAGAAAAGAGAGAGGGCAAAGAGAGAGAGAGAGCAAGGAGAGAGAGGAAAGAATGTAAGAGAGCAAAGACAAAGAGCAAAGAGAGAGAGAGAGAAAAAGAAAAGAGAGAGAGAGCAAATAGAGAGAGAGCAAAGAGAGAGAGAGGAAAGAATGTAAGAGAGCAAAGACAGAAAGAGCAAAGAGAGAGAGAGAAACAAAAGAGAGAGAGAGCAAATAGGGAGAGAGCAAAGAGAGAGAGGAAATAATGTGAATGAGCAAAGAGAGAGAGAGAGAGAGAGAAGGAAAAGAGAGAGAGCAAAGAGAGAGAGAGAGGAAAGAATGTAAGAGAGCAAATACAGAAAGAGCAAAGAGAGAGAGAGAGAAAGAAAAGAGAGAGAGAAAATAGAGAGAGCAAAGAGAGAGAGGAAAGAATGTAAGAGAGCAAAGACAGAGAACAAAGAGAGAGAGAGGGAGGGAGTGAGAGAAAGAAAAGAGAGAGAGAGAGCAAATAGAGAGAGACTAAAGAGAGAGAGGAAAGAATGTAAGAGAGCAAAGACAGAGAGAACAAAGAGAGTGAAACAGAGAGAAAAGAGAGAGAGAGCAAAGAGAGAGAGATGGGAAAATATAAGACATCAAAGACAGAAAAAGCAAAGAGAGAGACAGAGTAAAGAGAGAGCAAATAGAGAGAGAGAGAGAGAACAAAGAGAGAGAAAGAGAGGAAAGAATAGAAGATGCAAAAAGAAAGAGAGAGAGTGCAAAGAGCAAAGAGAGAGAGAGCAGAGAGCAAAGAGAGAGAGAGGAAAGAATGTAAAAGGGCAAAGACAGAAAGAGCAAAGAGAGAGAGAGAAAGAAAAGAGAGAGAGTAAAGAGAGAGAGAGAGCAAAGCGAGAGAGAAAAGAATATAAGAGAGCAAAGACAGAGAGAAGAAAGAGAGTGAAAACAGAGAGAAAAGAGAGAGAGCAAAAAGAGAGAGAGGGGGAAAATATAAGAGAGCAAAGACAGTAAAAGCAAAGAGAGAGAGTAAAGATAGAGCAAAGAGAGAGGGAGAGAGCAAAGAGAGAGAAAGAGAGGCAACAATGGAAGAGAGCAAAGAGAGAGAGCAGAGAGAGAGAGAGAGAGAGAGCAAAGAATGGAAGAGAGCAAAGTGAGAGAGTAGCAGAGAAAGACAGCAAAGAGAGAGAGAGGAAAATGGAAGAGATCAAAGAGAGAAAGAGAGAGAAAGGAAAGGATGGAACAGGTCAAAGAGAGCAAGAAACAGCAAAGAGAGACAGAAAGAGAGAAAGGGAGAGGGAACAAAGAGAGATGGAGAGCAAAGAAAGATAGAGACAGCAAAGAGGGAAATATCAAAAAGACCACAAAGAGAGAGGGAGAGAGAGAGAGAGACAAAGAGAGTAAAGCGAGAGAGATTTAAATCAAAGTGCCTCGAGTAATATTGCTTTTTATCTTTAATATTTAAGTCGACGTTCCTTCGTCCGTTTTAGTTCATTGTGGATAATCACTGATATTGTAAAAATTTTTCTTGGATAATTTTTCGTTTTATTTTCGCCATTAACTTTATTGAACAAACTATTTAGCTTTGTTCCAATATCTTCTGACATCTTTCAGATAACGTCATAATACCATCCTCACAGTATGTTGAATCTTTCTTAAAATATGAAAAAGAACTGCTCTAGATGACTTTCCAGAGAATTTACAATTTCTTTTTGGGGTTTTTTTCATTAAGACAATCCCGTAAAAAATGGGATAAACTTCCCATTGAAGAAGTATCAATGTTCCCGTGGTTAGCAAAGAAACTTGTGGCTAAATGTTATATTGAGATAATATGATGTTATTCTTCTTAACTAATTTCGGACCCTTTCTGCTGAATACAGAAACAGTGTTTGTTTGTATCAACCTTTTCTTATTCCAAAATGTGTTTACTGTATATTACTGGCTTCCAAACCTACCATATATCCAGCATTATCTATGGGCACCTCGAGGTGGTGTAATGGTTAACAAGCTTGTCTCGCTAGAACAATTACGACTGAGTAGTGAGTTCGATCCTTACTGGGTGCCTCTTACATTCGGCCTTGTGCCACAACTAATCTACGCTTGGAAAATAACTTTGGGCACCTAGAGGTGGTGTAATGGTTAACAAGCTTGTCTCGCTAGAACAATTACGACTGAGTAGTGAGTTCGATCCTCACTAGGTGCCCCATACTTTCGGCTTTGTGCCACATCTGATCTACGCTTGGAAAATCACTATGGGCGTCTCGGCGTGGTGTAATGGTCAGCAAGCTTGTCTCGCTAGAACAATTACGACTGGGTAGTGAGTTCGATCCTCACTAGGTGCCCCATACTTTCGACCTTGTGTCACATCTAAGCTACGCTGGGACAATCACTATACCCAGCACCATCTTTATCTTTCCCGAGAATAAATATCATAGCAACTAACATAGCGAAGTGATCTAAATGCATTGTTAGATTATTTTACGCTCTGGCTGTCGCTTCGTATAACGCTGATTATTTTCAAGTCGTCTCTTCATTTGATTCTAAATCCGATCACCGGGCATTATTCACTGAGAAATCGGCAGTACATGACCGTACAAACCACTTTTTATCTATTCTGTCATTTATTTTAACTTTCATACGCCGAGTAATATGTTTACTTTAACATTTTATCCTTGTTAAGAAAAAGCGTACGTATAAACCTACTTTTTTCTTCCTTCTTCAGTGTTAGAATCAATAAACAAAAATATAAAAATATAAATCAAATTTCAAGTGAACCACAAAGTTTCATACTCTTTCACACCATTATCAGGCGGTCGGTCGAAAACTTAACTTAAAATATACTAAAGCTCTTGTTAACCCTTTCAGCCCTTCGTTCCTGAACAATTTTAACCCTTCCTGCCTGAGCTCGTGAGTCAAAATTCGCAAATAATTCGTATGTAATATTTCATGGTTGATATAAAAATTGTTACAAGTGTTTACCAACTGTGAAATCGGTGGATGGGCATTACGCCATTTTTCTCTACCAACGGCAAAGCGGTGGTCAGGGCTCAAAAAGTTAAACAGACTGTTTTGGGAGCTGCTTATTCTTATTTTTTATATATATATATATATATATATATATATATATATATATATATATATATATATATGATAAAGAGAAAATAACAGTAAGATATATAATCCGTTGTCTTTCATTGATTTTTTTACAAAGCAGGGCTCAATGCAAACCTACAGAACATATATATATATATATATATATATATATATATATATATATATATATATATATATTCCCAGATCAATTCTGTGGACAATACAGATTGTTATAAAATGACAATTGGAAAAAAATCAATTGCCATTTTTATAACAATCTGTCTTGTCCACAGAATTGATCTGGGAATTTAACTATATTGTCGTCATAGAAAAAAAATGCCTTACTATAAAGGTATTTTACTAATCAGAAAAAAAGGCTTAGACAGAAGCGTCTATGTTTTTAAATTTGGATTTTTAATGTAACTATAACAACAAAAACATTTTGATTTCATTTTTGCCTTGAAAAAGTCGGAAGTCGAAACGCATTGGTAAAAAATATGATTTTTTTTCCAATTGTCATTTTAAAACATATATATATATATATATATATACACACACAAAGAAATATAGTTTTAAGGTGTGCTATATTTATGGCATAAAGTGCTCAATATCAGATTGAGAGCGTATGTAAATATAAATATAAAAGTGAACATTAAAGACAACACTCAGAGGCGACAGGCTATTTCATGCTGGACGCAATCGTCTGGCCGCCTGACGTTTCCGCCTACCCTGTCCGTCACCTCTTCAATTTTTTATATATATATATATATATATATATATATATATATATATATATATATAAATGGAAATATAAGAAACAAATGAAAACTATACTTAGTTTACCCGATCCGTTTCGTCATCCCACATACTGTATCAAGGCAAATGTGATTTTTTTCATTTTGCAACAAGTATGTATTTTACAGTTTCTCAAAATTAAAAAAAAAACAAAACTAAGAACGCTTATAAATATTCAACAACTTTCGATCTATCTATCTATCTATATATCTATCTATCTGCATAATGACACCAAGTTCACTAAAGCTTTTAAAGTTAGCATTCTTACCTCGAATGGTTAAATAAATAACCGAACTTTGTTTCCCAACGTTATATCGACAATTTCCCTCGAACACGCGATAATGTTAGAGGACACACTTAAGATTTAAGAAACTGAAACGTCTACAAACTAATTATGTTTGAGCCTGTATATCTGAAGAAAGCGTTTCTTTTTTTAGATCATTTTTACGAGGTTGATAATTTTAGATTGCTACCCGTTCAGACATGGTTGGTTGGGTGACTCATTGGGCAAAGGCGGATTTCTTAACGCTTTATGTTGATATGAAAAAAAAAAAAAGAAGAAATCTAGGTGACCTCAATTCCGTTTCTTGTACTAATGAGTGTCAGCAGACAATGTCTACAGATTACTGTTCATTAGGTATTCATGATTACTACTCTCTTAATCGATTTGTGCCAGGCTGTGCTTGAGTCTGGAACAGGCAAAAAGGGAACATACAAAGAGAGAAAGGTGGAGAGAGAAAGAAAGAAAGGAAAGAAAGAAAAAGAAAGAGAAAAAGAAAGAAAGTGAGAGAGACAATGACACAGAACTAGAGATATTGAAAGAGAGAGAAATAGAACGAGTGAGTGAATGAGGGAACAAGGGAGAAAGAGTGAGTGAGAGGGAGGGAGAGGGAGTGAGAGGGAGAAAAGAGAGAGACAGTGACATAGAACTAGAGATATTGAAAGAGAGAGAAATAGAACGAGTGAGTGAATCAAGGAACGAGAGAGAGAGAAAGAGTGAGAGATATAGTAACATAGAATTAGAGATGTTGAAAGAGAGAGAAATAATTACAGCGAGTGAGTGAATGAGGGAACGAGAGAGAATGAGAGAGTGAGTGAAAGAGAGACATAGAACTAGAGATATTGAGAGAGAGAACATTTGAGAGATATTTAGCGGGAGAGAATGACAGCATGAAAGATGGAGAGAAAGAGAGAGAGAACGAGAGAGTTTGTGTGAAAGAGTGTCAGAGAGAGTGAGAGAGAGAGAGAGAGAGGCGGGAAAGAAGGGGAGAAGGAGAGAAGGAGAATAAATAAAGAGAATATAACGGAACGAAATCTTTGGAGACAAACAACAAACTAAATACTATTGGGACGAAATTCTTATGAGTTTTCAATTCGTTTCACTTATGTCAGTGAATAAAGCATATTTTTTTTTTCTGACAACGTTTGTGTCCATCTTCTCAAATAAAATATACATTTTGTTTTTGAAATGTAAACTGACTGAGCCATATTCATTTTGAAAGAAGAGAATACGATAGATGGCGGAAAGAATAGTTTTACATTGCAATAAAATAAATAAAGCAGAATGAATCCAACAAAGCTTCATAAGCTTCTACTTGGCGTTGTTATCATATTATAAAACATAAATAGAAAATTAAATGAATGCTGATATATTTATTTGAGCACAAAGAATGTTGTGGATTCCGGGATGAAACCCGGTACCAATAAAAAAACAAACGCCAAGAATGAATATAGGAAAATAATGTATTAACGTAATAATACAAACTGGTAATGCAGGTTAGTAGTTCCAGAAATACGGGTTAGTAGCCAAATGTCTATACAGTCTTTGGTATTGAAGTATCGCTGTACGACTTCTTACTGAGTCTACGTGCTCGCTCACTGTGACTCTTGATTGCTACGTTCGTTCTGTCTGTCTGTTACCTCACTCTCTCACTCTCACTCTCACTCTCACTCTCACTCTCACTGTTACTGTTACCTACAACCTTTCACTCCCCTTCTGTAGCTATCCGGTCTTCACGTAGCAGTAGTATATGTATATGCTGGGTGAGTCCATTTGTGTAAAAAGGGGAGAACCCCTCAACAAAGAATCAAAATTCAAGATGGCAGTCAGAAATTACGTAATCTTCCTACCACGAAGAAAAGATGCCTATAACTGAAGGAATCACATTTTTATGGGAAGCATTTTCATGAAACTAACAGCTTTTGTCTGCAAATGAACCAAGTGTCTACATCGAATCCAGCTACGTATTTCATATATCATTTTCAGCTACAGTACCCTTTTACTACACCCAGATTATAATGGACCGCCACCTTCTTTTTTTTTTAATTTTTATGTTCCTTGTTCTTTCAGGACGTAGGAGATCATGGCTCTCCACTTCGTCCCTATGCCTTGGAGCTCTCAAAAAGTTTCGTCCCTCTGCCACCTCTCTCAAACCAAGTTCTCTCATCCACTTGCTCAGACCCGCTAGGTATGCCATGCATTACTTTCACTTGTCTTTCTTTCCCTCTATTCGACCTGTGAGCATCAGATTCTCCAGGCCCTCCTTTCTCATTACGTGTTCCAAAAATTTCATCTGCCTCTTCCTGATGTTAAGTATAAGCTTCCTCTTTGTTTACATCCTCTCCAAGACTTTATCGTTGGTCACGCGCTCGGTGACCACCACCTGCACGCCCTGAATAGAGATGAACAGGATAGACACCTGGTTCAATGGATAGCGGCTCGAAACGAAAAACAGTGAGCTGATTTCGTTCTCAGGTTGATTTCGTTAAATTAGTTGTCCTACGGCCATTGTCTGTGATCGACGTTACTCCAAGGAAGCGGACGAACATTTGTAACGCTGCACAAACACAACGGCAAGCCTTACCAGCGAGCAAATCAAAGTACTATAGACTGGCGCGGAAACTCTCCCGATTTAAATCCAATCGAGAATCTGTGGTCAATCAGCAAGGAACAACGTCGTGGAATGGACATACGAAGTACTAACATGTGAACTGGGTCATGTTTCATTGGTAAAATACGAAAAAAAAGTAAATAATGACGGACTTATTCGTTTTGTTTCAATTAATTTGCACAAGGGTGTACTGAAAGCAAGAGAAGCAATTAAAAAAATCAACGAGTAACCTACTTTTCTTTTTAATAATTTCACGCAAAGCAAGGTGATGAATCCACTAAGACGCAATAGGTTTCTGAGAATGAAAGAATCTGTAAAAAAATCATTATTAAGGAGAATTGACAATAACTGCAAAGGTAATTAAGGAAACAGAAGATGACAATTCAGATTGAATTTAATGTTTTGATGATCAAAGTTGAGTGAAAAGTAAGAGGCCGAAAGATATTTCCACAAATGAGAAGTGTGAGAGAAGAAACTGTTTGCATAGAACTTACGGTTATATCTGACAATTTCAAACTCTAAAATGATGAGACCTAACTGCCAATCTAGTACTGCGCTTAAATTTGTAACGTCGATTTGCCAAAGAGAAAAGCACATCAGAACAGTTATGAATTTATTTATGGAAAAGACAGAGGGAAGCTCCGTTACGGCAGTGGGAAAATGACAGACGCCGAGATGCTATGTTAGGACCAATAACATTGCAGATTCTACTTTTGATTTTGTTAAGAATCTCTAGCTTCATAAATGAAGCACCAGACAAGACCAGACGTGACAGCAATATTCAATGCATGGAGGAATAGCAGACTTATAAATTTGTAGATGCTGGCGAGAAAAAAATTGTTTAAAACTAGTTTGCGCGAATGAAAGGTAGAGCGGGGATAAGAATGGTGAAGTATCATACAATTTTTAGAATTACAAGAGACAAAAATTTGTGGAGAGCCATGATCGCTTACGTCCTGAAGAGACAAGGTATATAAAAAAGAAAAATGAACGAAAAGAAAAGAAAAATAGAAAAGAGGAGAAATTTAATTATTAGGAAACTAAGAAAATGCTGGCGCAGAAGTAAACACGAGAAAATAAAGACGTAAAAGAAAGAAAGGAGACACAGAGAGAAAAAAAAGTTTCGGACAAAGTAAAAGAACCAAAAAAAAAAAAAAGAAAAAAGTGGGGCAAGAAGGAAGGAATTCATCGAAAGAAACGAATTAAAAAAAGAAAAGGAATAAGAAAAATAGAAAATATATGAACGGAATGTAGAAAAAAAAAAGAAAGAGAGGAAGAAAAAAAGAAAGAGAGGAAGAAAATAGAGAAGAGAGAGAGAGAGAGAGAGAGAGAGAGAGATAAAGTCGTTGAAAGAAGAAAAATATAAAAAGTAATGGCGTGAGTCAAAGAGATAGAAAATGGCAGCACGTTTCCGAAAGAGATAAGTGAAGAATTTCAGTGTCGAGTGGTCGATTGAATCAAGCTGGTCACCCACAAAATCCCCTACTCCACATATCACTTCTCTGTCGCAATGAAAGCATTCTCTGCTCACCCGCTGACCTAAGGGTGAAAGATCCGAACATCTCAGCAGGTTTTGACGGAAATCTCGTCCTACCTTTCGCCAGTTTCTCCTCTTTGCGCGAGATGTAGAGAGAGGATGGAACGGGGGGAATCTGAAATAAAGGCGAGGCGATCGAGTCTCCTCGGAGGGATCGACCCATCGCAGCTGGTGTGCACAGCTCCTCGGGCTCACATACATACGTATATACATGTAGACAGTAATGGGGGTGAGCTGAGCTGAGCGCTGGGAAGGAGTTCATCGACTAAAATGAGCATGCAGAAAACACGACAGTGTCATTTGGCTTTGACCATGTTATAGCTGTTGATGTCATCGTTGTTGTTGTTGTTGTAAAGGTCCCTACCCCTTTGCCTACAATATTTTGAGGCACCTTATCACAGTTGGGGCCTGTGTCAAACATTCAGGGCCTTTTGCATCTGACACGAAACTGAATGGCCTACTGTCCCTTCCTACGCCATTCTAGTCCTTTTCGACGCATCGAGTGGCTGAAGTAATTAAAATCTTTGCACTACTATAAATACGACTAAGGATATTGATGCAGACAGTGAAAGGCTGCTATGATTTTATGAGTGCAATGATGAGTTCATCGTTAGCGTGTTCCGGCGACAAATAATTGGGAATTATAATATTTCAGCCATCGTTATTTATGATAGGCAAACAGATCAGTGCATTCTAAATATTAATTAATAAGTAAACTAAATACTAACGAATTATTAATCATAACACAAATTTATTTTATTAGTTGTTACTTCGAATATAATAGGTGTTTAAGATGTTAATACATTTGAAATCTTCCTAAACAGAAGGCGTCTTTTCACACAAAAATCCACCCAACACAAGGCTCAAGAGACACTCAAGACAGCGTGTTACTGAATGAAAGTGCGTGATATGAACATAAGCGGAGGTGGTAAGAAGTGAAGATTATGAGAATAAGAAGCATAGATAACGATTGACCCTTGATCTGAAGAGGCTGAGATTGTTGTATTCGGGGAAGCGTACAAGACAAGCTATTGGAAAAATGTTGCCTGAGTGGAACTTCCTCTTTACAATTGGAATATGAAGAAGATGAAGGTGATTTGGTTTCGTGGAGGTAACATGGCGTGTCTTAACTGCAAAGTCTGATTTTGTTTGTTTTGTTTTTGTTTTGTTTTATGGCATATCAACCACGACGGGTTATTTAATGCCGACAATTTTTATTGCTGGTAATATTTTGTTCTCAAAAATGTATTGCTGGTAATAATTTTTTACAAAGTATTTCTTGTATTAAAACCTATTTTTACACTTTCATAGTAAGGATTGCTGGTAATATTTTTTTTACATCAAAAATATATTTCTGGAAATATTTTTCTTCAAAAATCAATTGCAGTTAATTTTTTTTCAAAAATCCATTGCAGGTAATATCTTTCAAAAATGTATTGCCGGTAATATTTTGTTTGTAATAACTTTCCTTTAAAAATGTATTGTTGGCAATAATTTTTCCTATAAAAAAGCATTGCTAGTAATAATTTTTCCTGCAATAATGTATTGCTGGTAATAATGTTTCCTTCAAAATTGTATATCCGATAATAATTTTTCCTTCAAAACTATATTGCTGGTTATATCACTTTTTCAAAAATGTATCGCTGGTAATAATCTTTTCCCCAAGAAAAATACTGCTGGCATTAATACCTATTTCTACACCTCCACAGCATTTTGACTGCTATTTGTGTGTTAACTATTTGACCATTGAGGAGACCCAAACAGGTGCTACCACCCCGGGTCAGGGTGGATCTGTGAACACAAGCAATTAAGAGGCGATTTCTCAAAACCTCCGGATTAGTGGCCGTGCTGTTGGACGTAATTTATCGTCTTACCCAGGACGCGTATGTATTTTATCGTCATACCCAGGACGGTGTAAAGTCTGGATTAATAGAACTAAAGAATGGAGTTTATAGGAAAATTTTCCTTGAAAATAATGATAGTTTAACGACGCGGCTTGGAACGTTGCGCCTGTGAGAAAAAAGACTGTAGCGGGGATAATAAGTGTTCCCTCAAGATTTTGAACTCTATCAAGACTGGAGAATGAGGATTGAGATGCTCCAGCCCAGATATGACAGCAATCCTCCATTTTTGTTCTAATCTGACTCTTGTAAAGACAAAGCGTAACAGGCACTCTGGTTACTTTCTAGAATGCATTGATGTAAATGTCGACAAATACAGAACTATTTGTCACAAATGAAATTCTAAATCAGGATCGCAGTAATAACAAACAAAGATTCAACTGATCCCCCCACCCCTTGTTAGACCGTAAGCCTTTAAACACCGAAAAGGTCTAGAAATCTTAGTTGCCTTTCTTTTTGTTTATTTTAATTTGATTTGTACAACATATGAAAGAGTAATATTGATTTAAGTACGAACATGTTTACAATTAGATACGCGATTCTATTTTTACCGACGATAGAATTTTGCGTCGTAAAAGTAAAACAAAAATCTTTGGTAATCAATTTGAAAATTCGGACCTTGACATTTATAAGATATTTGAAAATGATTTAATGTATTTATTAATACGAAAGTTTTTCAAACTTTACATTACATAATGTGCTTTTTCTTTTTTTTTTTTTTAAGCAAATCCCCCCCAAAAAGGAGAAAGTGAGAGTAAGAGTAAAGAGAAGTATTTGGTAAAAGGATAAAGAGAAGGACAGAGATCAAAATCAAGGCATATATATAAAATAATATTAATATCATATTTGAAGATTATAGCTATCAGGGAAGCAAGTGATAGGAAGGGAGTTCCACTGACGGGAGCTGCGAGATAAGACGCTGTTGGAGGAAAAGAGATGGCTACATTATTTAAACACACATGAGATTTCGTTTTTTTTTCTTGAAGTTGTATTTATTAAAAAAAAATAAAAGAAGAATGACCTAAGCTACAAAAAGGCCGACAACATTCTTTCTTACTCTTGGATATTAAAATGACAAGATATGGAGAAATATTTTTTTACTTATTCCATTCCAAGCTAGACGCTAATATCACTCGAACGTAAGAGGTTTACAGGAAGTGAAAGTGAAAGTAAAAGTGAAAGTGAAAGAGAAGAGTGACGGCTGGGAGGAGTGAGAAAAGGGACAAAAGATGAACAGGGTTCAAGAAGACAGAAGATTGTGGTTGACGTTGCATTTAAATCTTTGAAGATTGTAGTTATCAGGGAAGCAAAGAAATGCAAACGTGTTCCACAGATGGGAAGTGTGGGAAAAGAAACTTTTAGAGTAGTAAGTGGCGGTGGGACCTATTTGCCAATCTAGTAGTGCGCTTAAATCCATCTCGAGGCAGCTGGGAAAAAAAATTCCCCAGACCTGTTGCATGAAATATTTGTAGAAAAGACAAAGGGAAGTCAGGTCACGTCGGTGAGAAAGTGATTGAAGTCGAGATTTTTGTTCAGGATCGATTATATTACAAAACCGTCTTTAGATTTTGTCAAGAATCTCAAGATGTGCATCTGGAACATCAATCCAGATGTAGCAACAGTATTTGATTTACGGACGAAGGGTATATTTCTAAATGTGCAAGAATGATTCGGACTAGAAAAGTTTTCTGACAAAATAAGGGAAAAAAAATGGCGACATTTATAAACAAAAAGATAAAAAAATAAGAGTAGATGGAACATATTATAAAATTGTTCCGTCATAGCAATATAATATTACAGCATTGGATGATACAATTTTTCATCTACCAGAGAAATTATGACTGGTTTCATTTTTCACAGAAAATGTTCTAGAGGTCTTGATAGGAGCAGACAGGATCTTCAGCCAAGACTTCAGAATCGTCTACCGAAAAAAAATAAGGTGCGAAGTAGAAGAAGCAACCGAAAGAATTGAATCACACAACGTAAAAAAAATATATATATGAGAAAGTTGAATAGAAGAAATAAATCTTAGCATATGATAATATCTGAAATAGACTCAACGATAGAATTCCTGAAAAGAAAACAAGACTAAAGAGTAGAACCAACTTTAAATCAATAATTATCTGGGCAAGTCTCAAACATACAAAATATATTGTAAATTCAACATTTCTGGACATATTTAAAATCTGAAATTGTAGAAAATTCGAAGAATAATCATATTCGATCATCATTGATTATTCATGTTTCTTGGAGATCGATTAAACTAGCTTGACCCTTGATTTGGGAATCTTCGCTTGAACGAAAAAATAGATAGATGAATAGGTAGGTAGGTTGGTAGATAGATAGATAGATAGATAGATAGATAGATAGATAGATTAAAACGGGCTTAGATAGATAGATAGATAGATAGATAGAGAGATAGATAGATAGATAGATAGATAGATTAAAACAGGCTTAGATAGATAGATAGATAGATAGATAGATAGATAGATAGATAGATAGATTAAAACGGGCTTAGATAGATAGATAGATAGATAGATTAAAAGGGGCTTATATAGATAGATAGATAGATAGATAGATAGATACATAGATAGATTAGATAGATAGATAGATAGATAGATTAAAACGGGGCTTAGATAGATAGATAGATAGATAGATGGATAGATAGATAAAACGGGCTTAGATAGATAGATAGATAGATAGATTAAAAACGGGCTTAGATAGATAGATAGATAGATAGATTAAAAATAGATTAAAACGGGCTTAGATAGATAGATAGATAGATAGATAGATAGATTAAAACGGGCTTAGATAGATAGATAGATAGATAGATTAAAACGATAGATTAGATAGATAGATAGATAGATAGATAGATAGATAGATAGATTAAAACAGGCTTAGATAGATAGATAGATAGATAGATTAAAACGGATAGATTAAAACGGATAGATAGATAGATAGATAGATAGATTAAAACGGTCTTATATAGATAGATAGATAGATAGATAGATAGATAGATAGATAGATTAAAACGGGCTTAGATAGATAGATAGATAGATAGATAGATAGATTAAAACGGGCTTAGATAGATAGATAGATAGATAGATAGATAGATAGATTAAAACGGGCTTAGATAGATAGATAGATAGATAGATAGATAGATAGATTAAAACGGGCTTAGATAGATAGATAGATAGATAGACAGGTAGGTAGACAGGTAGACAGTTTAGGTGAAAACTAACACGAAAGTTATTTTTAATGTTTAAAATTTGAACGAAAAAATACTATAAAGAGGTGGATAGATTGGTAGAAAGACAGACAGATGAAAACTAACACGAAAGTAACGCTTAAGATTTTTTTATGTTCTGAATATTTCTTTAATTTCCAGAAAGAGTTTATTGTCCAATGTCTTCTGAGCGCTCTCAATTATCATACGCCATGATCAAGGAATATTTTGTAGTGATTTTCCAAGCGTAGCTTAGATGAGGCACAAAGCCGAAAGTATGGGGCACCCAGTGAAGATCGAACTCACTACTCAGTCGTAATTGTTATAGTAAGACAAGCTTGCTAACCACTACACCGCCTCGAGGTGTCCAAGGAAAATTTTATAGATTAATAAGAATGTCTACAACATCCACTCGAATAACCATATCTTTAAAAACTACATTTACAAAAAAAAAAAAACAATCATTAAACTCAAACGCATGCTTATTCAACTATAATAACGAATGATTCAAAATTGTCATCATACAAAATTTAAGAAGAAGAATTTTAATATCCTCTACACACACAATATTTTATAACGAACTAAAATATATCAACAAAGAGTAATTAACATTAATTTATCTAAAAAGTAACTTTCTGATGTCATAGGTTCCCTAGTAGGCATCTACGCGGACGAGACTACTATTTACTCCTGCCTCAAAAACAAATCTAGTGTCACCGACAAAACTAACCTGGCCGTTTGTCTTGAAAAGGACCTCCAATTGGTTGTGGACTTGGGCAGGAATTGGCTGGTTAACTTTAATACCTCAAAAACAAAACTGCTCTCTATTACTCACCAGAGTGAACCATCCCTGCCTCCAATTAGAATGTCTTATGCTCAACTCCACGAGAGCACCTCTTTGCGACTACTCGGTCTCACATTGTCTGCTGACCAGATCTGAAAGAAATACATTGAGTCAATAGCTTCGTCCACCGCTATGAAAGTTGGTTCCCTGTGCAGCGCCAGGAAATTTTTCTCGCCGGAGTCGATCCTTCAAATCTACAAATCAACCATTCGCCCTTGCATGGAGTATTGCTGCCATATATGGTCTGGTGCCCCTTCTAATTGTCTCAAGGTCCTTGATAAAATCCAGAGACGGATATGTAATGTAATTGGCCCTGATCTGGCATCTTGTCTTCAGTCGTTCTCACACAGATGTGCCGTCACCTCCCTCTGTCTTTTTTACAAATACTTTCACGGTAACTGCTCCGATGAGCTGCTTTCGCTGGTTCCCAGACTTCATGAATTTAAGCGTTCAAGTAGGTTAGCATCTCGCTCTCACCCTTTCACTGTCGAAACTATTAAATGTAGCCGTCTCTTTTACTCCAATAGCTTCATGGCTTGCACTTCTTGCCTGTGGAACTCCCTCCCCATTTCTTGTTTCCCTGATAGCTATAATCTACAACTATTCAAATGTAATGTCAATCGACGTCTCCAGATGCTTTGATCTATCCCCTCACCTTCTCTTCATCATTTCCTCTATCACTCCTCTTTGCTCTCGTCCCAACTATCTGTAATCCCTTGCGTGCTAGTGGCTTCCCGTCTTGATTGGGATGAAACTCTTCAAAAAATAAACAAATTTAAATAAACTTTAAAAAAATCAAGAATACTGACAATACAAATGATAAAAAGCAGTTCCCTAAGGGGCATTTGAACTTACAGATAAAGTTTATTCGTTGTAATTTTGATTTTCGTGGTGATTTGGGATTTTTAGGTAAAA
This sequence comes from Acanthosepion pharaonis, assembly GCA_903632075.3. Classification (NCBI taxonomy): domain Eukaryota; kingdom Metazoa; phylum Mollusca; class Cephalopoda; order Sepiida; family Sepiidae; genus Acanthosepion; species Acanthosepion pharaonis. Next base: position 1,048,603 of record CAHIKZ030003391.1, on the reverse strand, counting down.
AGCGAAAATAAAGTCATCCTTGATAACGGCTAAAAGTTTAGCCGAAAGCGCTCGGAATGACGGAACATTTGAACAGATTCTACGCACTCTGTATCCAGAAAAGAAAACACTTGTTCGAACACAAGAAAAAATAATTAAGACCTTAATCGTAGTACCTTGGCTGTCGTCTTTAATAAAACATGTATAAATGAAGTATTGCTGCATATATATATATATATATATATATATATATATATATATATATATATATATATATATATATATATATCCCAGGTCATAGCTATGTATCTATCCATTTATTTATCTTCCTATCTTTCAGTCTGTCTATCTGTCTGTCATTATCATTACAGCTTTGACCGGCTCAAAATTGGCTTCTGAATTTTACTTTTTTTTATGCAAGGGAATATTTTCATTTTGTTCTGCAGCTTGGTCAATATTATTGTTTTTATCATTATTATTATATATATTTTTTTAATTCTTGACATATTTCCTTTTTATTTCTACGCCAAGCCTTAGTTTTGAATACTTAACATCATTTAGCTTTTATTTCTTTATCTGCTTTCTTCTCTATCATCGTAACGTGAATGTGGGCAGATTGGGGTTGGGGTTGGGGAGAGAATAAAAGCTGCAGAAGCAATGCATTGAAAATGCGAATAAATAACCAATCGCAACAAAGGACGGTGTTTTGCTCTTGTACCAAACGTCATGCATGATTGCGCGCCTGATGAGAACACGCGATAATGGTCTGATGGGGAGATTCCATATGAAAATATAGCATCGCAGTGGGTCGAGAAAAAACAGATGATGGGGAGCGTCCGGGTGAAACAATTGCTTGACTGATTTGACTGGAGCTTGGGCGTGGACTGAATACGACTGACTTGTTAACTGGTTGGCCGGTTGGCAAGATGGTTGGAAGGATGAAATCTTGATCAACAGATATTACCAGAAGGCAACAATATCGGCAAGTGATCCGGTTATGTCAAACTACATTGGAGAAACGCAGAATCCAATGCTTACGTACGGGGAAAATCTGTGTTGTTTGACAGGATATGCATATATTTAATGCATTTATACGAATATAAGACAATTCTAAGTGCAGTTAA
>CAHIKZ030003391.1:1012500-1042500 GCA_903632075.3 Acanthosepion pharaonis | reverse complement strand
CATAGTTCTACTATACATATCAACAGAAGACGCGTTTCGCCTGATTTCAATCGACTGAGTGTGATCAAATATACACAAAGCAATTGTTTAACCCTTTTAGGCCTGCGTCCCTGAACAATTTTAACCCTTCTGTCTGAGCTCCTGACTCAAAATTCAATTACTTGCTGCGCTTTGTAGAGTTCTTTTGTCCCTGATTGCTTCCCTGACAGACCAGCTTGTGACTCTGCACGCTTCAGGGTATAAACGATATTTTTTTTATCCGAAACACATGCACAAAACACAATGAAAAGGAGCAGACATGTTGGTATAACGTTCGATGACATCAGAATATTACGACTTTTCTGATTGGCTCTTCAAATTAAGACAATCAACAGTACAACACGACACAAGTGTTTACCCACCGTTCAACCGATGGCTGGGCATTAAGTCATTTTTCCCTACCACTGTTCAACCGGTGGATGGGCATTATATCATTTTTCTCTACCGCCGGTAAAGCGGTGGTCAGGGCTTAAAGGGTTGAAGACGACACTATTTTACAAATCATTATTTCTTCTCAATTCAGCTGTGTCATTTCAACAAATTCCTTAAAAATCCTTAGAATTCAAAACATTCCTCTAATCTGTCCATAAAATAACTTTTTAAGAATTCAGTTTCCAAGCTTATATAATAATGATGAATAATAAAAAGTAAAAAATACATTTTCCACTAATGTTAGTAATAAAGGAACTAGAAATTTTATTACCTCATATGGCTTCGTCAAACGCCCATTAGGCTGGGCTTTTTAAATCTATATAAAGACAATTTCCTTTCTCCTCCATTCGTTTTTCTGGTTCACTGATGACTGAACTCCCTTTTCAATTTCCAACGTATAGCGTTCGCACGTGTTTTCCAAAACCCCCACCTATGAAGTAAATCAATCTTTTTATTTGATTGTTCCAACTCGGCGCAATGCTGACTTGAGCTCGACAATTATAACCTTGCCGACCCTTCAGTGATGAAGTAAGTACGAACTTCTCTTTGGTAGTTCCAACTCTGGGAATGGCTGACTTGCACTCGATCATTATAATGATGCTTATCCTCACTTATCTTAACATCTGGATTGAAAAAGAAAAACGTACATACCAACAAGACACTGTGAATTTTGTTTCCCTGCAATTCATATAAAAAAGACATAAAAAGAAGCGGATGGTAATATAAACTCAAGTATTTATATGCTTCTTCTTAATTGTTTACATGTAAACACAAACACCTACAATATACACCAACACTCAAAATTGAGGAGTGGCTACAGCATCATCGTGTAGTCCCCTGTTGTGTCGCTACAGAATTTTTGTGTAGCTTCTTGTTGTTTATTTGCAGAATTCTTGAGTAATCCCTTGATGAATGGCTACAAAATTCTTATGTAATCCCATGATTAGTGGCTACAGGATTCTTGTGTAGTCCTTTGTTGATTGGCTACACAGTTCTTGTGCAGACCCTTGACGTGCAGTTATAGATTCTTGTGCAATCAGCAGATGTAGTCCCTTGTTGAATGCCTAGATAATTCTTGTGTAATCCCTTGTTGAATGCCTAGAGAATTCTTGTGTAGTCCCTTATTGAGTGGCAACAGAATTCTTTTGCAGCCGCCTGTTCTGTCGGTAGAGAATTATTGTGCAGTTCCTTGTTGATTGGCTAAAGAATTCTTGCGTAGTCCATTGATGGCTACAGAAATTTTGTGCCATTCTCTCTTGAGTGACTACAGAAACATTGTGTATTCTCTTCATGAGCGGATACATAATCCTGTATAGCACCTTGATGTGACGTTAGAGAATTCTTGTGTAGTTTTTTTATATGTGGCTGCATATTTTCTGTGTAGTCCCTTAATGTGTGGTGACAGATGTCATGTGCAGTAACTTGTGGAGTAGCTACAGCATTCTTGAGTATTTCTTTGAGAAGTGGCTATATAATTTTTGTGTAGTCCTTTGAGGAGAGGATTGTGTATCCCATTGATTGAATAGTTACAGAATTCTAGTGTAGCACCTTGTTGAGTAGCCGCAGAATAATTAATAATACCTTGATGAATAGCTACCAAGTTTTTGTGTAGGTCCTTGTTTGGTGGCTACAAAATCCTTATGTATTCTTTTGATGAGTAGCAGCAGAATTCTTATGCAGTCCCTTGGTGAGTGGCTATGGAATTCTTGTGTAGTAATTTGATGAGTGGCTATAAAATTCTTGTGTATTCCTTTGATGAATGGCTAAAGAATTATTGTGTAGCCCCTTGTTGTGTAGCCGCATCATTCTTGTGTAATCCCTTGATGAATGGCATCAAAGTTAGTGGCTACAGGACGCTTGTGTATTCCCTTGATGTATGGCGACAGAATTCTTTTGTAGTCCATTGATAAGTGGTTACAGAATTCTTGTGTTGTCCCTTGTTGCATGGCTTGTGTATCTTGTGTATTCCCTTAATCTTGTGTAGCCCCTTGACAAGTGTCTACAAAATACTTGTGTAATACCTTGATGAGTGGCTATAGTTTCTTTTGTAGTCCCTTAACGTGTGAAATTCTTCTTCCGTCACTGGTGTTGGTACATATTTATTGTGTAGTCCCGTGATGAGTGGCTACACAAGTCTTGTGTATGCCCTTGTTGAGTGGCTATAATATTCTTGTGTATCTCCTTGAGGAGTGGCTCCATAATTCTTGCGTAGTCCCTTGATGTGTGGCTACAGATTTTTTGATAGTCCCTTGAAGAATGGTTGCAGAATTCTTGTGTAGTCCTTTCATGATGACTACAGAATTCTTGTTCAATCACTTGTTATGTGGTTACAGAATTCTTCTATAGTGCCTTGTTTTGTGACTACAGATTTCTTGTGTAGTCCCTTGAGAGAGAGAGAGAGAGAGAGAGAGAGAGAGAGAGAGAGAGAGAAAGAGAGAGGGGGGCTCGTTTCCGGTGTTTAATATTCTGAATAATAATTAGTAGACTACCATCTTTAAGATTTAATTCTTTGACACCTCTAGCAATCTCTAGTAGCACGCTTACAATCTGGATAATCTGTTGACATAGAAAACTAAATCTGATCTATTTCGCTCAATCTCTTGAAATGAAAAATAATCAATTGACCTAACAAGCCATATCTTTCTCTCAATTATGAAATATTTATATGTTTGAAAATTTATTTCGTTATATAGAGTCCATAACAATTTATAGAATGATACATGTCTACAAAGTTTTAAATGGTGCATAGTGTGTTTTGGCAAATTTCGAACAATTTCGAACGGGTTCTGAATCTAGAAATAAATTCAACTTTCCACCATTCGGTTTTGTTTTCCTGTTCCAGAATAATATATCCTACTCTTATGTAGACCCCTGATGGTTAGCTACAGAAAACTTGTGAAGTTCCTTGATGAATAGCTACAGAATAATTGTGTTGTCCCCTTTTGTGTGACTACAGAATTCTTTTGTAGTCTCTTGACGTGTGGATACAAATTTCTTTTGTAGGCTTTGGTTGTTTGGTCGATTCGTTTGGTTTGGTTTGTTTTACGGAATATCAACCTCAATGGTTGACAATTTTTTTTTTTATTGCTGGTAATATTTTCTTCCAAAATAAACTATATTTGGTAATTTCTTTTTTTTTTAAATGTATTGCTGGTAATGAATTTTTTTGCAAAATATTTCTGTTATGTATTAAAACCTATTTTTACACTTTCATAGTGTTTTGACCCCATTTTGGGTGCCAATTATTTGCCCATAGCTGGGACTCTAACAGGTGCTACCACCCCGGGTCAGGGTGGGCAAGCCCTTGAAGCGTTGTTAGGGAATTCTTCTGTAATACTTTGAAGACAGGCAACAGCATTCTTGTAAATTCCCTGTGAACTTTGTGATTTTTTGTGTAGTCCCTTGATGTGTGGCTACAAAATTCATGTATATACACTTGATGAGTCACTGTAGAATTCTTCTGTATTCCCTTGATTAATGGCTACACAATGCTTGTGTAATACGTTTAGGATTGGCTAGAGGATTCCTGTGTAGTCCCTTGATGAGTGGCTACATATTTCTTGTGTGATCACTAGATGAATCGCTACCCAATTCTCGCGTATCTCCTTGATGAGTGGCTACAGAATTTTAGTTAATTTCGAACAGGTTCTGAATCCAGAAATAACTTCCACTTTCCACCATTCGGTTTAGTTTTCCTGTTCTAGAATAACATCAGGAAGAGGCAGGTGAAGTTTCTGGGACACGTAATGAGGAAGGAGGGCCTGGAGAAACTGATACTCACAGGTCGAATAGAGGGAAAGAGAGAGAAGGGAAAGCAATGCATGACATACCTAGCGGGCCTGAGCAAGTAGATAACAGAACGTGGTCTGAGAGAGGAGGCAGAAGGACGAAACTTACTGAGAGCTACAAGGAATAGGGGGAAGTGGAGAGCCATAATCGCCTATGTCCTGAAAGGGCATGGCACATAAAAAGAAAAAGATATAAAAGAGGGCCATGATTAAAAGGTTAGTTGGCTGTCAATGCGAACAAAAAAAAATACATGATTAAACACATCTTAGTGTGAAATAAAACAAAAGTTCTGAAATACAGAAGAAATACAAGACAATAAATGATTAAAACAATGAGAACCGTTGCCAATCTTGGCAAGAACTTTCGCTTATTTGATTTTCATGAATGCTAAGTAGATTTGTTCCGTTGCCAATCAGATTTCCCAAAAAACAAACAGTATATATAATATAAATTTCAAGTTGGCTTGCACTAAAACATGTGTAGGCTAATGTAATCGAAAATATAGTAATAACTTATAGTGGGAGCAACAAATAAATGACTAAATAATTTTTAACATTTAGTAAGTATGTAGAAACTATGAAACCAAAATAATAAATAATTAATAATAAAGTAGAAATAAAATGTTAAGTAATATAATTACTTTAAAATATAGATAAGAATGATAATCGCTGTCTATAAAAGGCAGGATGTGTGTGTGTGTGTGTAACGAATGCACGGCCGCAATTTTCGACGGATTTGCACCAAAATTTACATGCACATGCTCCAAGTTAGCGGGAAAGGCCAAGACCGACTTTGCATTTCCCAACTCCCATCGATAGTGGAAATAATTGATTTTTTCATGCTTCTACGGCAGTTTTCATATAGTTTGCGGCCATTTTCTACTGGCCAGAGTGAAAACCTATAGCTGGCTGCCACGAATAGGCAGGAAGATTCTATTGGCTAGCGTGTGAGCCAACAGCTGACTGACATGAATGTTAACTAGCATGCAAAAAAATCGATAGCTGCATTCGTCACAAGTGGGAAAAATTTAAATCTGCATGGCACTTTACTCCAATTGGTTCATTGGCTTGCTTAAACTCAACGTTGATTCTGATTCTGCAGAACTGGATTGGATGTGAAAAAGTATTTGTTGTTAACATTCTTTTTTCATTCGGTTTTTCCAGTTACAAGACCTTTTTTAAAGCTGATCGTTTTGTGTTCATTTTGTTTTGTTCTTTTTTCGTAACAGATTACAGTTTCGTATAGAGCTTAGAAAAAATTCGCAGTGTGAAATAGGCTTACTTAGAAGTAAGGCATGTAGCAACATCAGCACGGCAAAGGGCACTCCTTTAAAGGCAAAGAAGGGCAAAAAAAATTAAGTCAAGTGATAGCGATTGCTGTATGAGTCGTACGATTTTTGAATCAAGCACGGGCAACGCCGGGCCATGCTGCTAGTTAACAATAAAGAAAGAAAAAACTTAGATTCTAAAAAATATAGTTAAATAAATGTGAAAATTCCCCTCATGCAATGGAACAGACATTTTTTTTTTGCTGCCGATTGCAACAGAAATCAAATTCTCTTTCTCTCTCTCTCTCTCTCTCTCTTCACCTTCGAAGAGCAAACAAAGCAGATATCTGAGGACAGACAATGTGGCTCATGCCAGCGATCAAAACCATTTTCTATCTCTGTATACGTTATAGGTACTTTCAAATATGCAAAGATTCCTATTGTGTTGTATTCTGAATATAATTTATTTGTAATTTATATATTTCCATCGTGGGGCTGATGATGTCTTTTTAACCTGCATTCTAAATTTTATATATATATATATATATATATATATATATATATATATATATATATATATATACACAAACACACACACACATATATATATATATATATATATATATATATATATATATATATATATAGAGAGAGAGAGAGAGAGAATTTATTCATTATATTTTTACATACGGACAAAAAAAACTTGCTCACTACAAAGATGCATTCTGGTTTCGATGCGGCTGCATCTCGACTGGTGAGAACCCCAAATGATTATGAGCATTTCTGGTTCTCCCCAGACTAGAAATATATATATATATATATATATATATATATATATATATATGAAAGTTACTTCAGACTAGGCTAACATTTCATCAGTCCAACTTCAGAACACATTCTAGGAAGATCAAAGTAACTGATGCATTTTACTATTATTTCAACGCCATCTGAAAACGATAATATTTCAGCAATATTTTATAGCATATTCACACTTAAACATGCAGCCATAAAATGTAAATATTCAACCAATCCAGACGAAGCCAATCCCACAGGCGTTTTGGTTATCGGGAATAAGAAAGGTCAGAAAAAATGGAATTTATTAGTGTTGTGTAATTAACCAAGGCAAACCATCCCACCAGACAAATAAGGACTACAAACTAGTAATACTCCTTGTAGAAATGAACACCCAAACGATAATAAGAAGGCAAATAATATTGACAAAAACAAAATTCAAACTTTTCTTGCAAATTAAAGGCCACCCGGAAATCAACGCTTAAACTTTGGGACACTTCCTCTACTAACTTTCTTAGAATATATAAAAAAAAGGGAAAAAAAATCAAACTAGAAAACGGATACAAAAAAAGAGAAAAATACAGAAAAAAAAATAAAAAAAAAACAGAGCCACATTTTAAGTCTAATGTGTACGATTCATTGAATATATGTGAATAAAAAAGATTTTAATTAATTTTAAAACGATCAAAACAACAAAGATAAGGTTCATGGGGAAAAAAATGAAACTCTGATAAATAGAGGGGACAATAAAAGAAGATGAATTAAGAAGACAATACAGCAATTGCCATTGCATTTAAAATTTTGAAGGTCAAAGTTGACTGGGAATCAAAAGCGGGATAAGAAATTGTTAGCATAGAACTTACGGTTGCATCGATCCATTTCAACTGTAAAATGATGAGACCTTACCGCCAATCTAGTACTGGTGTTTACATCTATAAAGTCTTGGTACCATGGAGGACCGTTCATCAGAACAATTCCCATAAAACAATTTAGAGAAAAGGCATAGGGAAACTACGTTAGAGCGGTGGGGAAGTGACTGAAGCCGAAATGCCAGGTCATGACTAAGAACATTGCAGATTCTTTGTATTTTATAAGGAATTTCTAAATACATTACAGAAGCACGAGATCTGTTGTGATAGAAATCAATATTCGGTGCATGGACGAATGGTAGACTTATAAATGTGTAAGATTGATTCTGGCTAGAAAAATAGCCAGAACGACCTAAAAACAGATTTAACAATTAATTCAATATAATCTTCGCATTTCATATTAGCAGAAAACTTTAACCCGAAAAGGCTCAATTTCTCGCTCACCTGTAGGTTAGCATCAGCCATACTGATGGAATGCAACATAGTTTCGGTTTGGAGGCGTTAAAATTGACAAGTCATTTCTTGCCCTAGTTAACAACTGATTGTGGGTAATTTTTTAGATCGAATATATTACTAATGGTCTCCATAACCAGCTCTCTAACCACTACACAAAGACAAGGAGTTTTCATTTATTGAACATAGTTTAATTTTGGCAGAAATTGATAAGTATGGGGCGCATAGTAAGGATCGAACTCACTACTAATGGTCTTTATAACCAGCACGCTTACCCCTACACAAAGAGAAGAAGCTCCTTGTATTTTTTTTGCATGGCATATGTTTAGCACAAGGCCACAAATATGGAGCATTCAGTGAGGATCGAATTTGCTAGCAATGGTCTGCCTGACCCGGGAAGGGACAACTCAACACCGCCTACTCAGTACCGCCGACTGCGCGCCGGGACAATTAAGGACGGATTCAACTCAGTACCTGAAAAAGGGTATTTTTTTTATAACCGAATAAAAATAATTTATTACGAATTAAAGCCTTAATTAGTGAATATTTTTTTTCAGATAAGGCATTTGAAAATCCATTATGTAAAATATGAACCAATTTTTTGTTTTCAATTATTTTTAATAAAGTAAATCGTAAAGAAACTTATTTTTTTAATAAATTAAATCGAAATTCTAAAACGTTTTTAAAAAATTAAATTACAATATGATCTACTTTATTAAAAATAATTAAAAACAAAAACTGCTTCATTTTGCTTTGCATTTTTCGATTTACTTTATAAAAACATAATTAAAAACAAGTGTATTTTATTGAATTATTTTTTATATGCCAATTTACTTTATTAAAAAATAATTTGCCCCGGCGCTGAGTCGGCGGTCTTGAGTCGACGGTGTTGAGTTGGCGGTGTTGAGTCAGCGGTGTCCTGCACCCTGCATCATCTGCTTGCTATTCCTAATACTACGATGAAGAGCCCTAAGATCGAAATTACTGTATAAATAATAGTAATTAGTGGGAGGTTTTTAACTTAAATCTTGTTGGCAGTTATTTTTTTGCAAGGATTTTAAAATTAGCATTTCCGATTTAGTTTCTTAATATTTTATTAATATTACCATAAAGTTTTGCTAATGTCATTTACGGGAGCTACCTGTAAGCTATCTGATAATATAGGCAAAGTTTAGATATCTGGTAATATAGGCAAAGTTTAGATATCAGATAATATAGGCAAAGTTTAGTTATCTGATAATATAGGCAAAGTTTAGATATTTGGTAATACAGGCAAAGTTTAGCTATCTGATAATATAGGCAAAGTTTAGCTATCTGGTAATATAGGCAAAGTTTAGCTATCTGGTAATATAGGCAAAGTTTATTTCGCTAGTGTATAATAGGATACAGAAATCTCAAGCCGATTCCATAGATTAGGAAGATTAAGATTCTGAGTTTTAATTTCTCGAGTTGTTTGATTATTATCATATAAGCTGCTTTAATGTGTATGTTTAAGCAAAGCCGAAAAGTGAATTCAGAGTTATCCTCTGCTTGGCTGGCCGCTAACCCACGATAGAAACCCCAGTCTGTTTTGTTATCTAACCCATAGCTGGAGGAATAACGGAAGAATTTAAACCGTTCCTGAAGGCAATTATGCGACAGTGAACGCATATCTGTCGGAATTTGAAGTAATATTTTAATGTACTAGATTGTTTGTCATTTGGAAAATCAGGTAGCATAATTTTGGGGCTTTAAATTTATACTCAAGTGGTAAAATTTATGATGGTCCTTACGTATTGGCTTCTGTGTGATTGTTTGCGGGTGTATGTTGTGGTGCTATTGAACTGGAAGCTATTTGCACGACAGTTAAAACGTTTTATAAGATACTAGCAGTATGGTCCGGCGTTGCCCGTGCTTGATTCAAAAATCGTACGACTCATACGATCACTTGACTTAAAATATTTTTGCCCTTCCTTGCCTTTAAAGGAGTGCCCTTTGCCGTGCTGATGTTGCTACATGCCTTAATTCTTGCCTATCTCACACTGCGAATTTTTTCTAAGCTCTATACTAAACATTAAATCTGTTACGAATAAAGAACAAAACAAAATGAACACAAAACGATCAGCTTTAAAAAAAGGAGTCGTAACTGGAAAAACCGAATGAAAAAAGAATGTTAACAACAAATACTTTTTCACACCCAATCCAGTTCTGCGGAATCAGAATCAACGTTGAGTTTAAGCAAGCGAATGAGCCAATTGGAGTAAAGTGCCATGCAGATTTAAATTTTTCCGACTTGTGACGAATGCAGCTATCGATTTTTTGTTTTTGCATGCTAGCATGCTAGTTAACATTCATGTCAGTCAGCTGTTGGCTCTCACGCTAGCCAATAGAATCTTCCTGCCTATTCGTGGCAGCCAACTATAGGTTCTCACTCTGGCCAGTAGAAAATAGCCGTAAACTACATGAAAACTGCCGTAGAAGCATGAAAAAATCGATTATTTCCACTATCGGTGGGAGTTGGGAAATGCAAAGTCGGTCTTGGCCTTCGCTAACTTGGAGCATGTGCATGTAAATTTTGGTGCAAATCCGTCGAAAATTGCGGCCGTGCATTCGTTACACACACACACACACACACACACACACACACACACACACACACACACACACACACACACATCCTGCCTTTTATAGATAGAGATTACCTTGAAACGACGTGCACATGAGTATGTGTAAGAAAGAGAGAAAGACACAGAGAGAGAGAGAGAGAGAGAGAGAGAGAGAGAGAGGGAGAAAGAGAGTGATTAATATTTATATTTATTATATTAATATTTAATATTAATTATTATGTGATTATTCTTACTTATGTATACGTATATGTGAATATGTTTAATTTAATTTAAATAGCTTACTTTATTTTGATACTGTCTTATTTTAACATGAAAAAATACTATGATAAGAGATCGAACAAAATAACAATGACTAGTGAGATTAACTTGAAGATTATCGCTTCAGACAAGCATTCTCATGTGAGAGTTAATGCTTGTGATATGTTTTCGCTGAGAAAGTGGAAGGCTATATTTCTATATTTGCATAAATATAGTTATATAAGCATACACGCCTGTAGAGCAGGGTCGGTACTTAGATTGGGCACCACTTGGGAACACCGGCGACAGTATGCGACCTCCTGCCAACCGAAATAATTTTAAATAACCCACAAAAGGTTGATAAACCGTAAAAAAAACAAATCAATTAAATAGTCAAATTAAATGCGATAAAAATGAGCTATGTGCCTACAGAGACATTATTACTCTATTTCTGCACTCTTGGGCACTTGCATGTGATTCCGTAAAAAAAAGTCTGTCAGTAATTCTCTCTTTCATCCTACTTTAGCTCATTAATCCCGTTAAAACCGATACGATAAGAGTTACAATTAGAAAAAAATGTTATATTCATAAAATTGTTATATTTTATATTATATTATATTAAAATGTTATATTATATTTTAAATTATAATATATATTTTAAATTATAATATTATTATTATTATTATTAAATTATAATATATATTTTAAATTATATTATTATATTTCAAATTATAATATATATTTTAAATTATATTATATTTTAAATTATAATATATATTTTAATTTATAATATATTTTAAATATTATATATATTTTATTTTATATTATATTAAAATGTTATATTTTATTTTATGTTATAAAAATGTTACATTTTATATTCATAAAATGTTATATTCATAAAAATGTTGTATTCATCAAATACTATACGATTTGCAATTAGAAAAAAAAAAATTATATCCTTCTTTTGCCAATTCTTTTTGGATGTCATTTTTTTTGTATTTTTGTTTTTCTCGGAACTTGTCTCTTTTGCCATTTTTTCGCCTTACAATTCATCTCCGTTTTAATTTTCCTTCTTTGTCATTGCTTTCTCTTTAAACGTCATTTTTAAAAAAAAATTCTTTTACTTTCTTCTTTTTCGCTTACATTTTCTTAATATATTTCTCTTTGCTTTCTGCCTACTTTCTTTTCACTTTGTTCTACATCTTCGCCGTCTTCCGCTCTTCGCTTACATCTCATCTTTCAATTTTCCTCTTTCTCATATTCTTCTCCCGATTTCCACATCCATTTCAATCTTTGTTTTTCTGTATTACACTGTATAACCATATTGAATTGGAATTTATCGATCTCATCCTGTCGCAGAAATCTATATGCTGTCCATGTAAAAAATAAGCAGTAAATGTAAGACACGTACCGCAATTCTGACTCTTCGATCAGCATTTATAAGCTTCATACAACGAACTATTTCCGGAAACTTTATTCAATTATTTATTGAGAAATGTTCATTGCTAAGATTTCCATGACAGAACAAAACATCAAAGCAATAGAACAGATAAAAAAGTAAACAAAATCCCCAATAACAAGAGCCAAAATATACGTATATATACGTGCATATTATCGTAATCAAAAGTATATATACATATATATTATCGTAATCAAAACTATATAACAATCATAAAATAATATCGAATTCCAATCAAAAATGCGAGAAAAAAACAAACCAAAAAAAAACAAACTCCAAAACAACAAAAAATAAAACCACGTAATGAAAAACAAAAAACAAAAATATATATATATATATATACGTGAATACTTTCCTGACGAATAACGACCCTTTTTGTGATAAAAGTTTGTGAACTGATTATCGATTGATATATCTATTTTTATTTAATGGACATTTTCAGATATATCATCGAATTGTTTTATATCGCTAGGAATATGCGACAAGTGAAATAATATTCCACTCTACAAGTACAAACACATAAGGGCAAGTACACGTAAAAGATCACATTCTTGAATTCAAATACACATATACATTATTTCGTGTTTATCTCTCTATAGGTAATGTACGGCTAACGTAATGTTATCGAGAGAAAAAGACATTAATCTATCTTTTCTCCCCAATTAAGGATTAAATAGTAAGATAGACTGTGCTCTTCAGCATTGGGTAACAGCGAGTCCAGGCTTTGTTCTGTTCTGAATTCTGGTCTGTGGTAGGCGTAGAAAGGAGTAAACTCCTTTGTTGTTCTCAGTAATGAATTTCCAGTAAAAAAAATCTCGTATTTTACTTGTAAAGGAAATGGGCATTGACATATAATTTCCATTGATGTGAGAAATGTCATGAAGATCAGTTATTCGGCCTTGCGCCTCTGGAATCTCATCGGTTTTCGGTTGAACTGGAATTCTTTCTTTCTTTCGATAGATATTCAACAAAGGTTATGCTTAAGGAGGCAATTTACTAATACTGCCCATGGAAACTCTGAGGAGAAGCATTGCATTATGACGTATACATTTTAGCTGCATATTCACACATTTTTTTAAAAAAGTATCACCCCCATACAGGCCAATAAAGCCAGTAAGACACAAGGGGTCACAGATGTGTGGAAATTTAGAGTTAGAAACATTCATAATGAGCGGGAAGAGAAAAGAGTAATCGGGAGGACAGTAGATAGCGACTGACATGGCATTTAAATTTTTGAAGATTAACGTTGGCTGGAAAGGACCAGAGGAGAGTTCCACAAGTGAGAAGTACGAGAAAAGAAACTGTTAGCATAGAACTTACGGCTACAACTAGCCAGCACAACTGTAAATTGATCAGATCTTGACGCCAGTCTAGAACTGCGCTTAAATTTAAAAAAAAAAAAATCTATGTACCACAGCGAAGAGCTCTTTCGAACAATTACCATGAAGGTAGTTCGAAAAGACACAGAGAGGCAACATTACGGCGGCGGGAAAGTGACTGAAGCCAGATCAGGACCAATAATATTGCTGATACACATACACATATATACACAAATTACCACGCGCGAGCGAGTTTACACGCATATACAGACGCATGAATACGTGCACTCATCCACAAACATGAATACAAACATACATTCTGTCCTTTAAAATGATTTCACGTAATCTATCGGAGTTTTTTCCTTTATTTTGAAAGCAATGAATAAGTGTGATCTTCATTATAATTCGCGTCCAAGCCATTTGAACTTTTTTTTTCTAATGCTTAAACTCTAAGCACATTGAAAAATCATGAATAAAAACACAGTCTTTTATCGTTCTACCCCTTAAAGAAATAAAAAAAAAGTTGGTTAAAACACTGACTCTTGGGGTTGGCAGTTTTTTTTTATGACAATGTCCAATACGAGTTATCTCGTGTTAACAACGATTTTCATTCGTAGTGATACTTTTGTGCGAAAACAGTGTCAAGACTTCAGTTGAAGATATAAATAAAGGAATAAATGTTTTTTTTTATTACCAAAGTTGTCTGTTATAAAAATGGCGTTTGAAATTAGATTTCGGAGCTGACCTTTGGTAGTCAATGTGTTAAACTAATGACTATAACTTAAATATCTTTTGTCATTGTTTATTTCTCGTTTTTGTTGCTTTCCTTTCTCATCACTTAAACAAGTAATTAGAAAGAAATGCAAAAACAAGAAATTCCATTGTTTCTATCATTTTTACTATTTACTCCTAATATTTGAAATTGTATATTTGTTTCCATGCTTCCAAGAGTCCACCGGATTTTAAGATTATTTCCACTTCATTAAGCACTTCTTCCTCTTGAGATCAATTTAATCCATTTTTAAAAATTGTTCACACATCTGTTTCTTTTGTGTTTCGTTTATTAAACTGTTCGTCTTCCATTTTGTTTCTTTTGCTGTACTTCTTTCTAACATCTGTTTCTTTTGTGTTTCGTTCATTTAACGCGTTCGTCTTCCATTTTGATTTTTATCTAAGCCTTTTCTGAATTTCCTTCTAACATCTGTTTCTTTTGTGTTTCGTTCATTTAACGCGTTCGTCTTCCATTTTGATTTTTATCTAAGCCTTTTCTGAATTTCCTTCTAACATCTGTTTCTTTTGTGTTTCGTTTATTTAACGTGTTAGTCTTCCATTTTGTTACTTTTTAAGCCTTTTGCTGCATTTCTTTCTAACATCTGTTTCTTTTGTGTTTCGTTTATTTGACGTGTTCGTCTTCCATTTTGATTTCTATTTAAAATCTGTTTTTTTTGTTTCGTTTATTTTAACGCGTTCGTCTTCCATTTTGACTTCTATTTAAGCCTTTGCTGTATTTCTTTCTAATATCAACGATTTCGAGTATTAGAATTTAATTTCCTTTACTATTTTAAAATGGTATTCCATTTTAAATGGTATTTCATTTCGTTTCTAATATTTTGCCTGATGCGTCTCTTACCTCACATTTGATGATATTTTTTTCATATCTTAATTTTGATTAGTGAGTGAAGTATAAGTTTGAAGCGGGTTTTGCTGGTATTAACGCTATACGTTTTGACCCCAGTTTGGGGGTTAACTATTTGCCCATAGCTGGGACCCTAACAGGTGCTACCACCCCGGGTCACGGTGAACCTGGGAACACCAGGAATTAAGATGTGGTTCTACGCTCCTCAAAACCTCCTGATCAGAGGTGTTTCTCTCGGATGTTGTTTATCGTCTTACCCAGAGCGCGGGTGTAGTTTATCTTTCAGTTTGGTAATTTATATCTATATGTATAAAGAGAATTATGTTGTGTTGACAGATTTGTCAATATTGTCTATTTTAGCAATTGAAATGACATTCTAATCAATTCAAATTCGGTTTGAAATATAGCAAATTGTCTTGCTTATGGGAAATACTAAATTTAATCTATTAGCTTAGAATCAGAATTCAAGTAAAAGTTTCAAGAAAGATTTTTTCATTTTTAAATTTGCATTTTAAACCTTAGGGATGGTTTTGTTTTATGAGGTACCTATGAACGTTATGTAGCGCCAGTCTTTTAAACCCCAAAGACTGGCATAAATACAAACATTGTTCTTTCCTTCCTTTCTTTTCCTTTCCCTTTCCTGATATCAATTCTTTCTTTTTTTTTCTCACCTATCATCCTTTATATTCTCCAATCCTCTCTCTATTTTTGTTTCTCCACCACTCCCGCCACCTAAAAAAAAAATCTTTTATTTTTTCCCGGCACTCCAACTTCTGCTTTACGTTCCTCATTTTCCCCCTCTTCGTTTTTGTCTCGTACCAGGAGTCAATTTGCAGATAAATATCCCGCCGTTCTGACCACCTGTGTTTCTCCAAGTCAACAGTTCACCTTCGTCATATATTATCCACAGTGTGAAAGAAAAGTGTGCGTGTGTCTGTGTGCATGTGTGTGTGTGTTAAGGGAAGGGGCGACGTTGATTCTGCCGGATAACGTCTCAGACTCGGCAGACCGGTCGCTTAATCCGTGGACATACCTACACGTTATGACCGTCAGCGTCACGTAGAGGCCTTGATCCATCGGTAAACAGACTCATAATCCGCCTTGGTTGTTGGGGCGAGGCTCGGACGAACGATGCTGGTACCGCAGTCAGACGACATCAGAAAAGGATAAAGATTGTGTTTTGTAAGCGGGGGGGTTACGTAGGAATGGCTGGGCAAATAACGAAGAAAAGAGAGTAAGTTGGAAATTTGGAGAAAGCATTGGAGCGAGACGAAAAGCTACAAAAAAGTGGTCTAAGACTATTTATTAAAAGGAAAGAAAGAAAAGGATAGAGAGAATATGTAATAAGTGAAGGAGAGGAAACATAAAATGAGTAGAAATAAAGAGAAAAAGTTAAAGAAAAAAGAAAAAAGAAAGAGAGGATAGTTAATGAAGGCAAAGTAAGATAGAAAAAAAACTAAAAAAAACAAAAAGAAAAAAAAGTCATCCCTAAGGTTTAAAAATGCATTTTAAAAATGAAAAATCTTTCTTGAAACTTTTAGTTGAGTTTTGATTCTAAATTTAAATTTAGATTAAATTTAATATTTCCCATAAGCAAGATACATTACTGTAGTTCAAAGCGAATTTAAATTGTGTCGAATGTCTTTTTAATTGCTAAAATGGGCAATATTGACAACACACATAATTCTCTGTATTAATAAATCTTTTAAAAAATAAAATATTCTTTTCTAAAACATTTGAGGCAGATTAACCGATTCAAAATTTAATTAATCTGAATTAAAATTAATATTATTTACTTTTAGCTTAAAATATCTCAGAAAAAATCTTTTTAACAGATTTATGAATAACAATTTTTGGCATTTTTAAGTAAATGACACATAACTATAAAATTGCTTAACGAATTTAACGTGAACAATATTTCATATAATTGTTTTAAATATTTAATAATCTTAAAAATCTAGGAATATATTCTAAGTTATCTAATATTTTATTGAATTGCATGTACCTCAGCATTATAGTCCTAATTAGAAGCAAAATGTAGCGCAAATGTTAGAAAATTAATAATAGATTTTAACTTTGCGATAGTTACTGCTCTTATTTTCTGATAATGTCGTGTATGGACAACCATATTTACAAAAATCGGTACGTTTAAACACGCAAACAACTTTTTTTTTTAAACACTGAGGGTTGCTGAATTGGAGAAAGCGTTTCCATTTAGAATTAAAGACGCACAGTGGAGTAATAGATAATCGAGGAATCGGAGAGCCGAGTTCGAATTCCAGTCAAATCCATTACAATCACTTACATTCTAATACCCTTGGGAAAGGTATGAATCCTTTTCTTCTCCCTCCAGCTATGGGTAAATAGCAGGACAGACCGGGTTCTATAGCCTTGGATGGTAACTGGTCTAACGCAGAAAAAAATGGCAACCTACTGCAGGAAAAAAATCTGCCTCGTCAGTCATGTATCAAAAGATACATGATCGCCTAAGCGTGTATCACGTATAGCAAATAACTGATTGACTGAAATATAGTTTATAGTTTTTACCTTATATATCACCTATCCCCTACAAATTAATACAGAATTCTAAAATATTTAAAACTATACAGATACGTCTGCTGTAGATATGGTGTCCCAATGAACGTTGTAAGCAGTCAGCATGGAGGGAAAACATAGAGAGAAGAAAATCAGATGTGAAAATGATTAGAGTAAGTGACAATGACAAAGAATTAATGGCGAGACAGAGAAGAAGATGCGGGAAAGGAAAATAAACAGGTACAGTATATTATATTTATGCAGAAAGATAGATAGATAGATAGATAGATAGATAGATAGATAGAGAGAGAGAGAAAGAGAGTGAGAGAGAGAGAGAGAGAGAGAGAGAAAGTAAGAGAAATAAAGGAGAATATCGCTCAAAATGCAACATAGTCATAAATGTATTTCATTTGATACAAACGCATGCACACACACACACACACACACACAGATATATATATATATATATATATATATATATATATATATATATATTTGGGTAAGGGCAAACTGATTTAGCAAAAAGGCAAGATTTATAGGAGGTAATGTTTTATTAGTTGGTGGCTTATAACGATTTTGCTTGTAATAGGAGTTTTTAGGATAATTCTTTTCCTCCCCGTTTAGGAAATCAATCGAGAACAAGACGTGAACAATTTGAACCTTTAAGCCCAAATCGAATCCGATTCATTGTAAAAGAAATTATAAAGGGTTTAATGAAAGAGGCATTAAATTCTCATTTCGAAAGAGGTAAACTTTCAGTGTATCGATTTGTATACTTTATTGCGGGGGAGTTTGTTTTTTCAAAATAACTACACTATCAATACACATAGCTTGAAATAGTCGCATTATGGCGGCGAATGTTGGACGTTCTCCACAAGGACGAAGAAGAGAGTCGAGGCAACGGAAATATGGAGATATGGTTCTACAGAAGGATGCTAAAGATATGGGCCGAGCGTGTGAGCAACGATGTGGTCTTGGAGAGGATGCAAACAAAAAGGAGGCTTACACTTAACATCAGGAAGAGGCAGCCGATGTTTCTTGGACACATAATGAGGAAGGAGGGCCTGGAGAATATGATACTCACAGTTCAAATAGAGGGGGAAAGAGATAAGGGAAAGCAGCACGTGACATACCTGGCGGCCTTGAGAAAGTGGATGACAGAGCGTGTTCTGGTGGTTTGTGGCAGAGGGGCGAAACTTATTGAGAGTTACAAGGGATAGGGGGGATGTGAAGAGCCATGATCGCCTACGTCCTGAATGGACACTGCACATAGGAAGAAAAGAAATAGAGAAAGTGTCATTTAATTGATTGATAACGCTTTCCCCCCTATTGCAAAAGTGACGATACTCGAGTTGAATCATCAGAAGACAGACTCTTTACTGTAGGTGCTTCCACTATTTTCGCGATATCTAAGTTTTAAAATTGAATTTTTAAAACTGAAAACGATTTCTTGAAGCTTTCGTTTTAGCTTTAATTCAAAGTTAAAGGATTAAATTTACTATTTCTAGTAAACAAAATGCAAAATATGTTGATTGGACTCGATTTTCATTTTTTGCTAAAATAGCTAATTACCTTCCCCTTTTTTGTCGTCTTTCATCGCAGTGTAATTATCTTTATTAAAAATTCACTTCAAAATAAAACATAATTTTCTGAAACTTTATTTAAGGATTATTATTTGATTTAAAGGACAATTACTATGATTTGAAACAAATATTTACTTTAAGTTTAAAATAACAGAGAAATGCTTTTTTTTTTTTTTTTAAATCAAACAGTAGCTTTGGTGTTCGATGACTGGTATTAAGCTGTACCATTAATGTAAATTTATCTAACATTGATGTAAATATAATTTTCAGTTAATAATAATATAATCTAAATAGCTGAGATTAATACATAATTTCCAAAGATTTGAAACTTAATAAATTTTCCCAATTAAAATTAAAAAAAATGAAAATAATTCTTGTAAAATTTCATTATTCACCGAATTTTTTTTTTCTTGAAACAATAGTCTCCTGTCTTATATATAAAATCAATTAAAAGCTTTTTTAATTAAATAATGTCATAGTTTTATTGCATTTTTTATTTTACGATTCGAAGTAGATTTTTGATAAATGGTGTTCCTGCTCGAAAAATAAAAAAAAAAACAAAATATTGATTGACATTCTCCAAAAAGACCGAAATTTTCATTTCTTGAAATTTCATAAAATTATGGAAATGGTGGTGTGGTTACAGATGTAAAAAAAACAAGTATTTTTACCAAGATTTTATAAAAATAAATTCAAATATAATTTCATTCATTTGTGAATAATCCTGAAAATCAAATTAAAATCCGACAATTATTTGATTTTTGTAAAAATTTCCAAAACAACGCGTTTTTCCCTAAGATTTCTATAGTAATCTTTGATCTCGCCGCTGACAAAAAAAAAAAAAAAAAAAAAAAAATTAACCAAAATTTCGACCATATTAGAAAGGGTTAAAAAATTTTATAAAATAAGCAAAACATATTTTGGTCCTTCCTCTTAATAATAACAAACGATTTGACAATAAATTGTTGTTTTCATCAAGTTTGAAGTATGTTTGAAGTATGTTTTCATCACGGTATGCTGATGTTTTTAGCGATTTCATGAAGGTACCTACTTTATTGCCTCATGCAATACGGATTACTAATTATTTTCAAGCATTTAGATACTTACAAGAAATAAAGTCTCTAATTTATTAGAATAAAAAAAAAAGTTTTCTTTAATGAAAAATCTTTTACGAAAAATACTGACGACAATCTACTTAGGTGGAGTAAATATATCTACGGTAGAGAAGCGAAAGCCATATTTATTATCTGAAAGTAGACCCTGCGAGATTAGATGCTTAAGCAATTCAGAGTTAATTAGAACATCTAGTACATTACCAGAAAGTGGCAGAAGAACTAATCGGCCGATAGTTAGAAGGGTTAGATGATTAACCTGGAATTACAGAAGATGATTTCCAACAAGCAGGAAAGTATGAAGCAGCAAGACATTTATTGTAGAATTTAGGAAGAATAAGAGACAGTTCAGGAGAACATTTCTTAAGGACTATTTAAGGGATACCATCAAGTCCAGATGCTTTGCGAGGATCCAGTTTAGAAATGATAAAAGAAACCACGCATATTGCTTTCTCTCTGCTTTGAAGAAATGATACTGAAAGTAAGGGAAAATATTAATTTACACTACACACGTATATCTTCTTTCTTTCTTTATTTATTATATGTATGCGTGTATCCTGACTTGTGGCTGAGATTGCTGTGTATATTCTACTGGGTTAATGAATCCGAAAATAATGTAGGCCATTCCTCTAAATAAATTTAACGCGATAATATCTTGCCATAAGGTTTCTCGCAGGTTTTAGGTGAAAGAATCAAACTGCAAACGCCAAGACAGACGCAAAGGAGACAGAAAACAAGCAATGTCTAAAAAGAAGTGCAAAAGCCCGTAGAAGGCAATTGATGAACTATTATAAACCTAATATAATTACGAAAATAAAATCCGTACTCTGATTGGCATTGGTAAATAATTAAAGGAAATCTTTTGGGGGTTCACTAAAGGATTTTTTTAATACTATTTGGGCCTAGTCGATTTGGATTTAAATTAATCCTAGAAAATAGATTTATAAAAATTAGTGGTTTTAATGCGAAAGTCAGTTGAGCTTGTTTAAAATAGATGGCAGAATATAGACTAGGAAGGACCCTGAGGAAACAAATATAGCCTTCTGCTACGAAGGATAGGAAGATGACGCCCATATCATAAAAAGAAATGACGCACAGAAGAAAAAGAAAAGTTTTTTTTATTTGGAATTTTTCTAATCTGAATTTACATTAATCCTCGAAAATAGGTTTCTAAAAGGTAATTTTTCACGAAGAATCTAACTACTTTTACGAAGAGTTGTTCTGGTTTTATTTTTTCAGATGTTTTGAGAAGATTCTTTTAGTTTTCTTACTCATTAAGTGATGTTTGTGATTTATAGTAAAGTTCATATGGTTATTTTAGTCCTGGGTATAACGATAAACTACATCGGGCAGCAAGTCCTCTCATCGGGAGATTGAGTTTTTTGAGGAACGTGGAACCACCGCTTAATTGCTCTTGTGCCTAGGCCAACTTTAACCAGAGGCGATAGTACCTGGTAGGGTCCCAGCTATGAAATAATGAACCACCAAACAAATGAAAACACTATAAAAGTATAAAAATACATTTTTATAGTAAAATTACCAGCAATACCTATTTATAGCAAAATTGCTAACAAGAACTATTTATCGTATATATTTAGTTGAAGCTATAAAATTGCATTCAAAATATTTAGATTTCTGCATTAAATAACCCATAGAGGTTGGTATGATGTAAACAAAATCCACCAATCAGCATACGGTGATTTTAATTTTTTTTTTTTCATCGGGAGTTCAACTCAAACTGAAAATTCAGATCTTTAGATTTGAAATATACATACCAAGATTTTGTCCAAGTAAAATTTTCACAATAAATAGAGTGTATGTTTTGAGTGCGTTATTAATATTATGTCTGTTTCCTCGCTCATAAAGTGATGGCTGTGATAGATATAAAGGCTGAAGTTTTCTTCTGCGTAACTCTTTCGTTAATTATATTTTGCAACTAAATCTAGAGTTCTTGACCTTGTAAGGTTGGGCAATGGAACTCGCTTAGCTGTCACATAGCTTTCCGCATATCGAAGAAAATATCTTAATTGGATTAAATAAAAAGCGGATTTATTAATTTTTTAGCATCTCCATAATTACAACACGACTGACCCTTGAAACGAAGCGGCATTACCCACGGGAAACTTAATTTTACTATTACCGTCAGTACTCAAAGTACATGATTGAAGGCAAGAAGGAACAGAGTAACTAATAAGTTTATATAAATGGTTGGCAGAACTAGGATTAGCAAAAAAAGACATAGTTTACAAAGAGATATAAAGGACGGGAAACTGTGGAGAAGCTAGTATCGCTCACCTCCTGTTCATGGCACATAGAAAAAGAATTATCGTCAGCATAAGACAGAAGTGTATATTTCTCCAGTGTTTTTATGTTCACAGATGATTTTCCTCTGTAACGTTAATTATGTAATATTTTAGAAATACTAGCTTATAAATAACACGCACAAACAGACACACATATCTATCTATCTATCTATCTATCTATCTATCTATCTATCTATCTATCTATCTATCTATCTATCTATTAACAGTATTACTCGCTTGAAAAACCTCTCATGTCTCAACTTGTAGACACCCGAGGGCAAATTGGTACCCGAGGAAAAAAAATGGAAGTAAAAAAAAAAGAAAGAACTAAAAACATCAGAAAAAAATCGTCAAGTGTCTTAAGTCCTTTGTCCAAAGAAAAAAACCCAAGCGAGTATAAAGACAACATAATCGTAGAGGGTTCAATACGCTAAATAGAGCGGTAAATTAGAATAAACCCTTAGGAGCCAGGCAAACCTACCTAGGTTTCACCTAATTGGATCTTCAGCGTAGACTGGCTAAAAAAGAAAATGTCACGTGGTTTTATATTTTTAATGGTTTTATCAATAAATACTGTTACGCCATTTCCTTTTTTAGCCAGTCTACCCTGAAGATCCTTTAGATGAAACCTAGGTCGTTTGGATCTATTCTATTATATATAAAAGAATATATATATATATATATATATATATATATATATATATATATATATAGATAGATAGATAGATAGATAGATTACGTAGATATTCAAACAAAAGCTGTTTCCTGTCTTAAAGTGATAAGATTAAGCAATGTCGATATTTAAAAAAATACTTTTCCAAAACTCTAAAAAATGTTAAGAGACTAAATATATATATATATATATATATATATATATATATATATATATATATATAACAAACAAGGCGAAAAATATCAAGTGTCTTAAGTCCTTTGCCCAAAGAAAAAACCCAAGCGAGTATAAAGACAACATAATCGTAGAGGGCTCAATACGCTAAGTAAAGCGGATCTTCAGTGTAAACTGTCTTAGTTTACCCTGAAGATCCGTTTTGGTGAAACCTAGCTAGGTTTGCCTGGCTCGTTAGGATTTATTCTAACTTATCTATCTATCTATCTATCTATCTATCTATCTATCTATCTATCTCTCTCTCTATATATATATTTCTGTAGAGAAAGGGTAATTTTAAAACATAGTGACTGCTCCTGCTATTAACGCTTCGCTCTGCAGTTATGAATTGAGCGCTATTGTCTGCTGGCGTTTGTATTCACGTATATTTCTGCTAATATTCTGAATGCCAGATCGGTCTAGTTTCGACTCCGGCTTGAAGCAATCGAATGTCTTTACACACTAGTGAGCTGTAACACAGTGAAACAGGCTCTATATATATATATATATATATATATATATATATATATATATATATATATATATAATGTTGTTTTTTCTGCTAATAAAATAGTACTCTATATATTATAACAGAGCTGTAATTTATATTAATAATAAATATACAGTTTTTTCTCACCAGCATTACAACTCATGCACGATGCAATTGTCAGGTGCTGATTTAGTTTTCAATCTGCATCTGACGATTGCGTTGCCCATGAAACTCAGAGTTGTAATACCGGTGAGCAAAAAATGTATATTTATTATTAATAAAAAGCTTTCTCTCTCTTTTTCTTTCCCTTTCCTTCTTTTTCTCTTTCCCTTTCTCTTTCTCTCTCCTTCTCTCTCTTTCCAAACGACGTGTTTCAGCGATTGTTACGTGTGTTCGATTTCCTCAGGTCGGAATGAAAGACAAAACTATGTGTAAAGAAAATGCAGTGCGTTTTTTGAGGATAGAAATTATATTACATATTCGAATCCCATAACCAGAAATCAGAAAGTGTTTTTTTTTTATGTGTATATATAAAGCCGTTTTTAGAGTTATAGTTGAGACTTGTGAGATCAGCACACTTTCAATGCATTGTATTCTTAGTGGATACTTTTTTCTCCTGATCAAGCTGACATTTATTAAGTCGATTGCAGAGAGAGAGAGAGAGAGAGAGAGAGAGAGAGAGAGAGAGAGAGAGTAAATGACGGGAAGAGAAAATCTTGCTTTCATGAATTTTTCCGACATAAATAAAAGTACAGAGAGTTGTAAACTCAGCATTCAATATAACCTTTCGAAAAACACAAATAGCAATTTTTTTTTGTTGGCATGAAGATTGCAATGCCGTATCTCCTTAAGACATGGGTGATAAAACTCTCCACAACTTCCTATCCTTTGTTGCTCTCACCAGTTTTTGTCTTTTTACTATCTCTCCCGGTCCTTAATCTGATATCCATGCACAGAAGCATGTTAAGTATCTAACTCTTTCCCTATGGCTCTCTTGCCTTCAAGGGTAAAGTTGAAAAGACGGACAATTTTATTTTGTAACACTGTAATTTGAGAACAATATTTTTTTATTTGAACATGAGCTATTGAAAGTTAGAGAGTTGTGTCCTTTTTATTGTTTTTTATCAGTAGAAGCCAAGATAGCGAAATCCTAAAACAATCGAAGTAATGAAAACTTGGTTATCCAAAATTTTAAGACTGCGTGTCTGGGTTCGACTCTGAATGATTTTAATTTGCTCACGGAGTTAGCCTGATTCCAAAATGTTGGGCTACGCCTTCTAGGAGTAAAGTTTTAAAAAACATGTGACACAGTGACACACTGACATTCGCATTTATTATATAGATGATCGATTAAAAACAATGACTCGCATGATGGAAGAACTTTTTCTCATCTACGAGTTATTCCTTCACAGACCCAAGCAGATGAAAATTGAAATGGTGCAGAGCAGGATTGTAGAGCGAATAAAACAAGGATTCCCATCCCAGGTATTCCGATTGCTCGTCTAGACTTTAATCTGTAGCGAGAGTTTTTTAATGTTGAAAAATAATATTAATCATTTTCAAAAGTGGCCTCGTTCAAATAGACCATGCTCTGAAAATGTGCTCATGTCGGAAGAACTGATCGTGGAGTCATATGGTGTAAACTCTAACAATATGCCTATCCAGTCAGACTTTCTTTTCTGTCTTGCATTGCCATTAAGTCTAATGATATATCTCCTTACTGTATTCATATCAAGCTTTCCATAAGCTTTCACCAGTATCTTTCAGTATGTTCAGAGCGGCAGCCATATTGAAAGAGTAATATTTACAAGAAAAGATAAAATAAACTCCAAATTTTTTCTATTAAAAATTCTTTATGGTTTATAGCTGAAAAAGAAAACAGGGGGGGGAAGGATTTCTAATTAGTCTAAGATTAAACATAAATTTTTGATCGACCCTCGTATAATTATGTGAAATAAAACATTATAAACATATTTAGGGAAATATAGTAAATAAATTGAATGTGAATACTTGTAAAACGAGGTTCCATACTTTTAGTATAGTTGTATGTACTCTCTGCTTATTTGAATATTTTAAAATATTGCCGAATATATTAGGGAAATACTAGTAGAGATCTAGAAATCTTCCGTAACATTAGACGAATGTACCTATCCACACACACACACACACACACATATATATATATATATATATATATATATATATATGGCAGTGTTACATATTTAAAATGGCTGAAAATATATTCCTTATATACAGGGTGCGATGGTCAAGTTGTTCTCTAAAGTACGCCAAAATGAAAATAACACTGACATGTCATTTTAACAGATATATTTACCAAAATTACACAAAAAATATTTTGAAATACTAAAAAGTAAATTCATTTCAGCCACAGCGTCCAGACTACTTCGGAATCTCTTGCAACTCTCCTGGACGGTCTCCTTGTTTAAGTTGTTGAATGCTGCCATAATCCTTGCCTTCAATTCATCTTTGGTGTTAAAAGGAGTTTTTTAGTCTCTCACTTAACTTGTATAGCACCCTCTTTCTTTTGATTGATGGGTTCGACTCCATAACATTGTATCTTCTCTCGGTCCTCTTTGTTTTTGGAGCCCGGAGATGAAACAAAACATCAACAAAAGGGATTTTAAAACTCATTTATTTTATTAAACACGTTGACGTGTGCATCTTTAAATCGCCAGTGGGATCGCTCTGTCACCACACTCGGGAATAATTTCCCCGAGACACGAAATAACCATGTCTACATTCTTCCACATGTAAGAACTTAACTCCCTGAAATCACATTCTATCTGTCTAACATTCTCACGCTAGTTTTAACCATTCAAAAACAACTTTCTCTGTTTTCCTGCATCCGACCTCAAAGGTCAAAATGAGTAAGTCAGAGAAAAATACAATTTTTTAAAAAATAATAATCTTCTAGAGTATTATTTAACATTTCTTACCCAACAAATAAGAAATTGTTTATGAATTTTAATTCAATTACATTATATTTAAAATCTGTACCTCACACATAATAATCAAGGGGGTTGCACTCTGGGGTGTTAGGTGGCCAGATGTAAGGTGTGATGTGGTCGCAGAAATTCTCTAACAGCCATGACTGGGTGCGTCTGCTGACCTGTAGCCAGACATAATGCGTCTGCCCAGGGCAGAACTTCGTCAAGGTAATGGTACAAGCATCCGTGTTGAGTCTTAGTCCTATGAATGAACGGAGGCATAACTTCGCTATCACTAGCCTCCAAACACCATGTTGATATTTGGTTTTCGTCACGGGTACAGGGGGGGCCAGCAAGTCAATTGTTCTGTGTGTTCGTATTGGATTCTGATGCTAAGCAGTACATCCGTTTCAAAATAACTGGAGGAGTGAATTTGAGTCTTAGGTCAAAATAAGAAAAACAAACACCGAGCATGAACAAATGAAAATTATAAAATAACGACAATTTACCCATCGCACCATATATATATATATATATATATATATATATATATATATATATATATATATATCATTATTTATTTAAAAATATGATTCCATTCAAATTAACGTCGCTATTTTAAAATAACACTTAAACAAAATATGGAAAAAAGTCCTTTCTCAAACACCATATTTTTAAATAAATGATTATATTTAGTTTTTGTTGACACTGGATAAACTACTAAAGAACTTTGGATTATTTACACGCTCGGTTTTCCTATTTTCTATATATTTTTCACACACACACACACACACACACACACACACACACACACACACACACACACACACACACACACACGCGCGCACAGACACACACACATAAATATATATATATATATGGGTGCGTGTGTGCGTGAGGTGCACATATTCAAACAACAAAGCACCTAGCCCTAAAAATAATAAATAAAGATCAATTAAAACATTAATAACAATTGTTTTACACGTGTGTTCGTTTATTGGATATATGCGCACGTTGTATCTTTTACATGCAGATTGTGCTGTGTGCACAAGCATATAAATCTGGAATAAATTCAAGCAGTACAAACCTAACCTCCTACAATTAATACTTAAGTATGCCGTAACAGCTTCAAAATTTAACTTTCTAGAGGAGTTTGTCTAGAGAAATAAAGACATACAAATGGGTACAATTGGCGCAAAGTCGCAAAAAACAAGCAAAAAAAAGCAAAAAAGGACACATAATCGCACAACACAAACAACACGGCAAAAAACTTACACAAATGAAAAAACTTACACTAATGATGTGCATAAAGAGAAAGATCGACAAATATAAGCAGTCAATTGCTGATATACCTTGAAGAGTGGACAAACACTTTCGTCTACGCTGAAGATAGCATAAATCAGTTATACGACAAACATATATATATATATATATATATATATATATATATATATATATATAATTTAAAGAAAACAGGCAACTTTAAGGGTTCATGGTTATAATTTATTTCCCCGGAGAGTTTCTTTTTTCCTGACTCATCAGACCTCATTTCCAAGGATGAAAAAATGAATTTAAATTTGCATATAATTTTTTTACACTATTGAAGGGTAGTATTAAGTTGATATAAGGTGATATAGAGAGTGGTGAGAGGTAGTGTGACAGACATAGTCGAAATTAGAGAGGAAAGTGAGAGATAGGAATGCTTTTAAATTTATTTTTATTACAATACTTAATAGTGAGGAATATGGGTAAGAATCAAGCATTGATTTATTTAGTAGGTCAACTCACCGTAAACGATATAGAGAGAAAAAAAGAGAGAAGTAAAGTTGTAAGAAATAAGAGATGGACTTAGGGTTTTGAAGGAAAGAAAGGGGGAATATAAATTTGGAGAGGGAAATTAATTAAATTAAGTTAATCGCTCTGATTTAATATTGGGCTCTCCGGATTTCATCCTCCTTGGTATTATCCATACGGATTATCAAGCTTTTCATTACTTATATATATATATATATATATATATATATATATATGTGTGTGTGTGTGTGTGTGTGTGTGTGAAAATGTGTATATATATATATATATATATATATATATATATATATATATTATTTATATATTATATATTATTATTATATATTATATGCGCGGTACTTATTAGAAAGCGCTCAATATCAGAGATAGAGCTAACATATTTGGTTGGATTGATGTGAGTTTGATCAAACTCACATCAATTCAACAAATATATATATATATATATATACAGTAGCGTCCAAAACTAAGGGACAAAATTTTATAGCCTAATATTTGTTAGAAATAACAACTGTGAAAAGCTGAAATTTTGACAACTGGTATATAAAATTTGAATCATTTGCAAATATAGAAATATAACAATATTTTATTTATATTTGGATCCAAAAGTAAGGACAAAATTGATAAACAATGTAAACAGGCAAGAGAAAAACAATAAAAAATATGTATCAATATTTATAAATGAGCCCTTGCTCTCAATGACAGCTGCACATCTTCGACTACAAGAACGAATCAGTTCTTGACAATCCTCGATACTAATTTTAGACCATTCTTCTTGAAGCTTCACATCCTCCGTGTTGGTGGGATTTCTTTCCATAACTTTCACTCCTAAGGTCTTCCAAAGATTTTCTATTGGATTTAAGTCAGGACTTTGTAATCCATGCTCGCTAAGGTAACTCATACCACCTTTGCCTTGTGACATATTATCTTGCATAAAAAGGTAGCCCTATCGAAACCTAATTCTGTGTGATTGGCACAACATGATAACAATGTTTTATAGATCTGCGCGTTTACACGAGTTTGTAACCGGACAAGAGGCGTTGTACCTTGGCTATTCCAAATACCATGACGCTTCCCCAAAACTTGACAGTTTTTCTTATACACTTTGCATAATCTTTCATTATCTCTTTACATTGTTTTTCCATCATTTCCA
Organism: Acanthosepion pharaonis; assembly: GCA_903632075.3. Lineage (NCBI taxonomy): Eukaryota > Metazoa > Mollusca > Cephalopoda > Sepiida > Sepiidae > Acanthosepion > Acanthosepion pharaonis. The sequence continues at coordinate 1,012,783 of CAHIKZ030003391.1, read as the reverse complement.
AATAAATTAAACTTGCTTTCATCACTGAAAAATACTTTTTGCCCAATTTTCATGTCAAATTACATACCTGTTTGCAAACTCTAATCTCTTCTTATTCTTCGAACTAACAAGTGGTTTCTTCCCTGGGGTTCGATTAAACAGCCCTATTTCTTGCAGTCGTCTACAAACTGTCTGTCTTGACACATTAACACATGAGTACTATTCATAACCCTTTTAATTTCTGTGCAAGACTTAAAACGGTCCTTTAATGACATACGCTGCATTATTCGATCTTCTCTTGCCG
>CAHIKZ030003391.1:930000-1007500 GCA_903632075.3 Acanthosepion pharaonis | reverse complement strand
TATAAGTAACTCGATATGAGTTGTCCCCCTTTCATTCTCCTCTTAATCGTGTTTTCAAATTGATCTTGTGCAAAAACAATTGTGTTTTTCCAATTTTTGGTGCTGTCAGAACCACCGGAAGGTAATTTTACGTAGTCCTGTGAAGTTTTGTTGAAATCGGTTGAAAAATGTAGGAAATCCGATCCAATATATAAACGAACAGACACACACAGACACACACAACCTGGGTTTTATAATTAGTATGATTTTATACTAGCCATTATCGTTGTTTTCATGTATCCAAAATAGCAGTGTACGTTTTTATTATAAACTAGCTTAATTTCGCCTTATCTAGCTAGCTCCAGTGGAGGACACTTGGTTTGGCCACCATCACAATAGATAGGAAATATCAGTTGCTGTCCGACAAGGATGTCGACATTCTAAGATCTTCGTTGAACGCAACATGAGTGACACCGTTGAGTAATACCAGAGCACTGTCAGCATCAGAGTTCGCAATATCAAAAACCTTCGTTTTCAAAGAGATGGTCTAGCTAGTAAAAAAGAGGAACTCGTAAGTCTGGTGAAACATTCTTCAGAGATTTCATGGAAATTAATGGCGAAAAGAAGACAAACTCTTGACGTAAAATGAGTTAGGGTTTTAAAGCAATATAAAAGTCAGAGGTCAGGAACTTAAAGTAGTGAAAGAATTTAAATATCTTGCCTTGATTATTAGCGAAGAGAATACCAGAAGAGAAATCATTTCAACAGTATTGCAAACAATAACGGCTGTCGGAAGACTAAAAAAAAATACCTAGAAAGACAATAACATCTGCTTAAAATCTATGATCAAACTGTTGCATGTCGTGGCCGCGAATTTTAACAGCGGAATTGCAGCGAATAATCTAAGTATTAGAAATGAGATACTACTTTTCATGCGTAGACCGCATCACAACTGGCGCAAAAAGAAATAGGCCCATTGGAAAGGACCATGAACACCGTCAAGAATAAAAAGTTGAAATGTTTTGACCACATCATAAGTACAAACAATCTTTCCACTGCCACCCTACAAGGTTTTCGCCTTAGGCAAGTAGAAGAAGAGGCAGACAAAGAAAAAGATGGGATGACAACATCTTCGTGTGGAGAGGAAGACCATTCACGGAGATTAATACATTGGCACTCAACCGGAACATTTGAAGCGAGTTGTTGAGGTGTCCAGTTGCGTAATTAACTTACAATCACACCAGATAACAATTATGATATGATGGTAAGTATCGTGTTTACAACAGACTATAAAATAAAACGGAAGCAATTAAAAGATGGAAAATATCTATCTCTTGCGAGGTCACTGAAAAAAAAAAGACTGAAACCTTCATTAATGTACACTTGGAACAGCTTCAAGTGTCTTGAAGAGATATTGGACAAGTAAAATTTATCCAGACGAAGAGATTACGAAAGTCAATATTGAAGAATCTTGCTGTCACTTAACCTCGAGTAAAAATCACTAAGTACAATTGGTGTGAAATCTCAATAATAATTTTGAGGTCAACGCTAGTCGTATATTTCTATATTTGTTTTCTTCAAGAGAAATCCTTTTTCAGGTTTACTGACCAAGTAACTTTTAAAACAAACTGAATATTATTTCGTTAATAAATTTAATGAAAAGTCTGGCTTATTCTCAAACATGACGTGTTTTCATGCCTCCAGATATCCATCCATTCTAGCACACAGACATGAATATATATATATATATATATATATATATATATATATATATATATATATATATATAGAGAAAAAACTAGGAACTTAATGAAAGAAAGGTGAGGCATTTTGATCAATGGTTATCTGCAATTTTTTTTCTTTGGCGACAGCAAAAGACAACAATACCGACACAAGAAAAAAGTTGCTGAAAAAAAAAGAACAAAAACAAAAAAAACAGAAAGAATTAAATGAAAAACACAAATATAAAAAGGAAGAAAGAGTGAACTTGATTCTTGCTCGTTTGTTTTTGTTTTTGCCTAAGGTGTTTGAAATTTTCGATGATGCCTGCAGACGTACACTTGTGTTGGTGACATGTAAATCTACAGATTCAATTGGAACTTTTGTCTTAGATGGCAAAGGGAAGAGTGAAAAGCGAAAGGAAAGAAGACCAGGAAAATAAATGGAAGAAAAGAAACGTTCAAGAAAATAATAATAATAATAATAATACCCGGCAAAGTAAAGAAAAAATAATTTCTTTAACTTTAATAAAAGGAGTGGGTCGAGATTTTACTGAAAAGGAGAAGGGATAAATAGACAGAAGAGGGAATAAAAAAAAAAATGAAATGCCCGTATGTGCATCAGATTTTACATAAATTTTTTTACGGTGAAACACCGTCAGTATTACAAATGTATGCAGTTTGGACGCTTTATTTGAATTGGCTTCGTCAAGTAATTCTTCAAGCGTAGAATCGTATTCCGATGATTGTTCTATTTGTTTTGTTTCTTTTTCATCGGTATCACCCTAAAGAAGACAATAAAGCCACTGAGACACAAAGTGTTACAGGGTGTGGATGAATTAGGAACAGAAACATTAATACAGAAGAGGAAAGAGTAATCAGGAAGACAGAACATAGCGATTGACATTGCATTTAATTTTTTGCAGATTAAAGTTTTCTGGAAAGCATGGAGCCGAAATGGATTTTCACAAGCGAGAAGTGCGAGAAAAGAAAACTGTTAGCTTAGAATTCATGGTTACGCCTAGTCACCTCAACTTGATGAGATTTCGACGCCAGACTAGTACTGCGCTTAATGTCAAAAAGTCTAAGTACCAGAGAGAAGAGTTACTATGAAAATATTTATAGAAATGACACAGAGAGGCAGCTTTACGGCGGTGGGAAAGTGACTGAAGCCGAGCTACCACATCAGGACCAATAATATTACCGATTCTTCTTTGGATTTCATCAAGGAGCTCAAACTAAATAGCAGGAGTAACGGGCCATATGTGGCGGCAATATTCTAAGCATGGACGAATAGTAGACTTATAGATATGTTAGATAGATTCTGGAGAGAAAAATTGTCTTGCACGACATAGTGAACCAACTTTCTTAGCAGCTGACCTAGCAATTAATTCAATATAGTCTTTCCACTTCATGTCAGCTGGGGACGCTAGCCCGAGAAGGCGCAACGAGTCACTTTCCTGGTGGTTAGCATCAGCCATGTTGTAATTGTTTATTTTTGTCAGACCTACCATTTTTTAATAAGATCCGTAAAAATCTTTTTGGCACCAAAAGGGGAAAAAAAGATCCACCCGATAAGGATCATGAAAATAAAAAGGAAGTTATGGAGAAAGCCAACAGCAGGAGGTTGTTGCTGAGATTTCCGGCGAGAGTATGATAGCTGGAAAGTCGCAAAATGCTGAAGATCAGACGAAACCCGACGGATCCATCGAGGCCGATAATGGTCAAAATTTAACAAATTCGACAAATCCAGATAAAGAAGACAAATCCAAAGAGGAAAATGTAGTGGTCAGAGGAACGTCCTCATGCTGGACATCCCCACCTATGTGTTTGATCAACATCACGGATTTCCCCGAGAAAGCCAAAGGTTACGCACATCTGGTAACAGCAGATTGACTTTTGGTCAATCCCAAGGAATTAAAGAGAGGTGAAAAAAGAATTCTGTCAGTCTTTGGGGTGGACAAGCGTTCACGCAAACTTGCACCACACAAACACTGTAAATAAGTCATTGATTTCTCTGGAGAGCAAACCCCAGAGAGTAATCAAAGGTAAGGGTTACTTTATGTGGGAAGTTATGTTATCCACGCCTGCTGACTGTGAAGCCGCATCGAGTCGGGATCTAATCACAAAAGACGTTATCTTGCGTACGGAATATGAAGACAGGCGGAGGAAATGTATCCGTATTTGAGGTTCCTCCTTAGATCGTCGGGGAGCACTTACTGTCCCAATTTGGGCAGATAGTGCTTCCTCTGACGATTTGACCGGGGGATGGAGTTTCGAAATCATGATAGACCGAAAAGCCTTCATCTCCATCCACAACTCTCTGGATGTAGCGGGCCAGAAAATGCCAATTTTAATCACCGGGAATAGACCGACATGCTGGAAGTGTGGGAAGACTGGTCACCTGTCCTCTTCCTGCACAGAGAAAAGGCTTCTGAGATTCTGGCCCCTGTCGACACAAATCCCCTTGCGACGGAGACTGTTACATCCGTCTCGCCTGTAATAGGCATGCCAGCGATCGGGATCGGTGCGGTCAAACACCCGTTTGGGTATGTCTCTCAGCCTCGATTCCACGAAAATACTTTGCCCGCCGCTAGTGCCGTTGCGAAGAAGGAAGAGGGAGAATGGCAGGTCCTTGGTAAGGTCAAGGGGAAGCTTTGGGTAGTGAAACCTCTTTCCACTGCAAAAGAAACGCACAGCCCCACTCCCTCTATCATATGGGCGACTTTTCGCCCATTTATTCGGACAAACTGCGTCAACAGTGGCTCAAATACGAGCACTCCTTCGAAAAAAAGGGAAAACTTGAACAACTCAAACAAGCTTTCGAGGATAATCGGCATCACACAGAAAGATTAATAAGACAAACTACATCAGCTCCGCCGCCTCCATCCTCTAAACAGCCCCCTATAGATACACCGCTAGTTTTGCAAACAATAACCCTGACCCCTTCCAAACTGATCCTACTGAAAAAAAATTCTCCTCTTTCAAAATCCCCCTTTTCCGGCCTTAACTCCCAAACCATCACCTGTTAAAACACCTATCAATTCACCACTTAAAACTGAAGCCCAAAAACGTCAACGAAGCCCTTCATCGGACTCTTCAGAACCTATCAAAGAGATAAAAATAAAACAAAATGATAGAGGGAAGATGTGTGTCGTGTAGCAAAACATCAATCCGACAAAGCATTTTCCCATTCCCGCAAACCTAAAGACTTGAAAATACTCTTAAACTTAAAAAAAAAAAAACGATTTAGACATTGAAAATCCTAAAAGTTTTCCCATGGCTAAAAGGATTTTGATTGCTGTAAGAGCGGGACATGTCTCAGAAAACATCTGGGCTATGTTGCGGAAGACTCCGACCTCAAGCCGCGGGCATTTATACTTGCTAACCAGAGAGCCGCAATGAAAACCGATTAAGGTTTCTCTCCTCCCGGTGCGCTGGTGGAAGTGAATGGGGTAAGATCGGAGCCTTTCGTATTGTCTCGCTCCATTCGTCAAGGTTGCCCGCTTTCGGCTTTACTTTACGTTCTTGCGTTGGAACCTTCTCCTTCGCAAGTTAAAGACGAATCCGGTCCTACGCGGAATTTCCCTGCTTGAGGCTACCACCTCGGCCAGGTATTCTGCTTATGCTGATGACGTTTCGGTTCTTGTGTCGAGCAGAGCCGAGATTGAGGAAGTCAGTAAAGAAATCAGAGGTCATGAGATGGTGACAGGGGCCAAGATCAACCGCGATAAGCTTGCGGTTGGGTGCGTGGAAGGGAGTTTCTCTTCCCGGAACTTTTCTCTGGATGGATCGGCCGGTCAAGATACTCGGTGTCTGGTTCAGACCAGATATCCAGTAAGATATGAATTCGTCGGAGGTTCATAGGGAAGACTGAGATCGCAGTTAATCTGTGGTCTCGGACGAATCTTTTCTTGAAGGGGAGGGCGGAAGTATGTGTTTCACACATCTACCCGATTCTCCTTTACCTCTGTACTTCCATATCCGTATGCCACACTAATGTCATTAGTAAGTATCTTGTTCTCTTTCTTGTGGAGAGACAAAGCCGCTATGGTATCTCGGGACATCTGTTGCCTTCATTCATCTGAAGGCGGTCTGGGTATGCCTAGCATTGAGATTCGTCAATATATGCTTCGCATCGCCTTCCTAGACCGAATGTGTCGCGAATAGGATGAGGAGGCTCTTTCTGCAAAGAAAACGCCCGTAAGAACTTCCCATACCAAGAGGAGGCCCACCGTTTACCCCAAGCCGAATGTTCCTTCTACTGCGAATATTGTCGTGCTTTGAAAGACTTCTTATGGGCATCGGATGGCCTCTCCAACGTCTCGTTGGGCATTATATCAAGTGTTAGGGGGTCCGCTTGTGATGATCTGATTGACGAGCTCGGTCTTACGAAGCAGGAGACTCGCTCAATATGACCTTGAGCGCCCGGGTTGAAATGCCTCAATAACGATGACGCATCACTCACCTGAGTGGGGATTCGTGGGGTCCTCTGGGTCGCCAAAAAAACTGCGTTTAACGGGTTTGGAGAAATCTCCAAACTGCCGACGCTGTTGTGGGGAAGTCGAGACCTTGGGTCACGGTTTCTTTCATTGCAGGGTGGTAGTTCCGTTGTGTAAGTTTGTTGAATGCCTCATGGTCCGCATGCTGGTAAAGTTCTTTGTCCTTGAGGCCAGTTCTGTTTGTAGCAATGTGTTGCCGCCGATAACGAATGCTGAACACTATGTGTTTTTATGCTTACTAGGTGTTATGAGAGTCGTGATTCTATGAAGGCGAGAAGTTCACTTCTTCCCAACTGATCTTGTTCTTTAAGCATCAGCTTAAAGTCAAGATTAGAACGGAAAAGCGGCGACTCACTTCGTCAGAATTTGGCAAAGGTTAGGTGAATCTTGCTCGTTTGTGTCGAGTAAAAGGGTCAGATAGTTTGGCATCGGTTAGGCATCAGGATATTGTTCTTCTTGGGTTGAACTTTGGCAACCCATCCCGAAATTAGGATAATTTAGGTTTTGTTTTTGAATTCTTAGTTTTCTTTTTCCCATTTAACTTAGCTAGGATGTGTATGCGCATTGGTCCCTTTTATTTCTGTCCCTATTTTTCTTTAGATTAATTCCCCTTCCCCTCCCACGTTAGGTGGTCATTGATGTCAGTTCTCTGGTGGATGCGTAAGTGTTTTTCGTACTATTTGTTGTGTCTGAGCTTGGGGTGAATGAATGTTTTTTTTTTTTTATATTATTATATGTCCCACATTGATTTCGTCCAGTTTACTGATGTTTCTGCCATATTTAAGGATTGTGGGTTTTTTTATTACTAACATTTTGTTTAGTTTCATGTAAATAATTTGTATTCATATTGTAAATACTCATTGGGGCTAGTTTTTAAATTGTTGTTTTATTCCCCATCCACAAACTCAGTGAATTGTACATATGGGGTATATTTAGGATTTTCATAGAAACAATGAGGTATTATGGTGGGTGATATTATTCGTCTCCAGTTGAGCTGGTCAAACTCTCTGCCTCCGGGCAGAGAGGATCCTCAGACGAGGCTATGTCGAAGGGCAGAATCTCGTCACGGAAAACTGATACCCGACCCCGTTTTATATGGGGTCTACGAGGAATTTTCAGCCGAGCCTATGTAGGTACTCCACATTAAATTTGTCTTTGTCCCACATCTGACCGCGTGGGGCTGTTGGTAGATATCCTCCAGTTGGAGATTCACTGTGGAATTCACTTCTAGCAATTGACTACTTCTACGCGCCGCTGGCGAATCTTATATGTGTTGTTCTTATCCTAATTATTATCGTTCATTATCATCCTTCGTGTCTTTATTCTATTCAGTAACCTTCCCTAAATTACAACAGTATCATCTCTTTTGATGTATTGACTTAAAATCACTAGCATCATTTTACATATATAAATTTTAAATACGCTGTGTGCGCATGTGTATTGTTTTATAAATTTTCATTTTATAAAATGACTTACCGTTTTCATTCTATAAAATATAAAATTTTCATTCATCATAGACAGTACAATTTATTTTTATATTATTTTCGTTTCTCTTATTCTGTAATAATCTGCCCGTCATCATATGGTATTGTGTATATTGTAGAGAAGTAAAGTGCCTTGCACAGACACAAAGGTAACATTTATAATATAAACGAAAAATCTTCTCAATGTTCTTGTTTGATGTGTGGCTATTGTAACAGATATCAGCGGAGAAAGTGGAATCTTTGAGCCGTGTTCAATTTCTGGGATATTCAGTTGAGTTCCCTTTATCAAAAATATTTTGGGAAAGGTATGAATCCGTCTCTTTTCCCAGCTATGGTTTAAATAGCCGTCTCTCTAACACTGAGTATTAATCAATCTAAAATGATGAAAACTCTGAATTCCAGTCCGTGGAGTGAGAGATGGGAAATTATTTCATTATATTACTTAAGAATGCATGGTAATTCAACAATAACAAATAAAATATCCCTATGGAGAGTCAAGATCAATCACGTCCTGAAAGGACATATCATTAAAAATATGTCCTCGTTGATGTATTCCAGCGTCGCTGTTACATTTATTCATCTGTGTTACTACGGTTTATTTACAAAAAAACACATTTACAATTTTCTTAATAAATAAAGGGTGTTTTATTAAGATGGATTATATATAAGGGTGTTTCATTAAGACGGATCAAAGTCAACAGTAAATAAATCATTGTTATTCGTTGAAATTTCTTTCTTTCTCTATTGGATCATTTTATTTAAGTCATGGCAATTATGTGTGAAAAATAATATCGCCCAAATGCCCGCCAAATCTGAAAGAAAAAGAAAAAAAATCATTAGACGCTTAAACTTAATTCACATTCTGTCTATATTTCTGATGTATTATGTACATTATTTACATTATTCGGACTATTGTCCTCATCTTTATCGCCATATTTATCACAACGTTTCGGCCGTTGTACGCTCCGGCCATCTTCAGATGGTTGGAATGTCAAACTGAACCCTTGAGGACACATGGCACAGTGGATAAAGGCGTTTGTTAGATCCAGTAACAGGACACAAAGAGTGTGAGTTCAATACCCGGTTAAGGCAGTGGAGAACTTTCAGAGGGAAATTAACAGGAAATAACTGATAACTGACATCCATCAAACATGGCACATGGAACTAGAACAGTGAGCGAAATAAATAATGTAAATAATGTTAATTCACATTTAAAATCTGTCCAAGTTATTGGTACATCTATATCTGGACTTGTATTATCAGTACTAGTATATTGATTATTAAAACTTTACCAACTATGTAATCAGAATAATACATGAAAATCATGTAAAATCTTTATGAAAAACAAGTAAGGAATCTTACTATATAACTTCCACCAGCAAATTTATGTGTTATTAAAGTCTAAAGAATATTGAGTTGATGGCAAATACAGGTTCCAACTTTAATGAATAATAATTAAAACTATGAGCATTTATTTGGAAGGTATTTGCACTTCCATTCATTTTTTAAATATAATTAATTCAATTTACCGCAACAGAGTGATTTTTGAATTACCTGATATATTTTACTTCAGCACAACACTTCATGAATATTAAAATTTCATTTTAGAACTTCAAAAATTCTTACAAATATAAGATTTATAAAAATTGCGTGTTGAGACTATATATATTAATTCTGAACAACCTTTCCTCTGGAAGCAGTATGAATTATTGCTGGGTTTAAATATAATATCTGTGACTTATATTGCTGATTATCTGGTAGTATTTTCTCCCCATTTTTGAGCGTTGTGCACATATATGTTTTTTCCTCGATTGAGCTCTGAAGAACGAAATATTTATTGACTTTTAGGAAAAGATGGCAATTGCCGTAATATTTTAATTAAGGTTTATGTTTAATAAAGAAAACTTGAAAAATACAGAAAAATCAGTTCTTTCATCTCATGGCTGTTTGAAATCAAAATCAGATATTCATGTTGTCTGAAAAGTGAAGATATGTTTATTTGATTTATTTTAATAATTCAACCATAATTTGATAGATTTCAGTCATATTTGCAGTCTGAGAATAGAAATAAGAAACTGATAATGAGAAGGTTATTCTGGAATTTGATCATTGTAGTCTCTTGTAATATTAGAGATTAATAAAGAAATCATAGCTTCTTGGATATTTAGTTAGTGGACATTGATCCCATTATTTGTAATGATTTAACTGTCTTTGAAAAAAAGCTTATATTAGATGCCTTCACGGCTTTGAAAATAAAATGTATTGCAATCATTTAAATATCTTTTTTGAAGATTTAATTGCAAGAAAGTAACATAGCGTTAGTATATGGAATGGCATAATAAAAAAAAGACAAAAGATTTTTTTTTAATTATGCACATGTATTTTTCTTTCTTTTTTAATTTCTCGGTCATGTCCTCCAATATCACTTTTGGTACGTCATTATTGATGAAAACCCGATTAACCTTACTAGCGTCTCATAAGATCTTTGGATAACAGAAAAATAACGAAACCTCTTTTCTTTGTACACACAAGCTCGTATGCTAAAACATTCCAGATGTAGCGAATACGCAATAAAAAAAAAAGATTACAATATTGTATTTAAATCTCCTGTTCATTGAATTTTGTTAAATTTTAAATCATTATTATTATTATTATTATTATTATTATTATTATTATTATTATTATTATTGTTATTATTATTATTATTATTATTATTATTATTATTATTTTTATTTTCTTTGATTTCTGGCGTTTACACATTTCTTTCCGGGTCCCAACCAGGGACCTAAGGTTAGAAATGGCGTCATGACACTTTCCACTGACAAAAAAAAAAAAAAAAAAATTTACAGATAAAGCCCTTCGTAAGGTGTGGGCTGTACTTGTCAGAACAATTTTTTGTATCTCCTTGAGGCATGGACTTCCAGGAATCCCTTCAATTAGTCTACTGCAACCTTTTCCAACCAGTCCTAGGGCTCCAACTACAAAAGGGATTGTTGATGTTCCCATATGCCACATTTTCGAGATTTCTATTTCAAGGTCCTTGTATTTTGACAACTTTTTGAATATCTTCAAAGATACATTGCAGTCAGCAGGGACTGCCATATCAATAAGGAGGCACCGTTTTTGTTTGTGATCTTTAATAACAATATCTCGGCGGCTGGCCTTGATTGTTCTGTCAGTGTGTATTGTGTAGTCCCATAGAATTGTAACAGGTCCTATCTCCGTAACCGGGTCTGGGTGGTGTTCATACCAGTTTCTTTCAGTTTCCTTCACGTAGAAGTTGCAGATTTTATTATTATTATTATTATTATTATTATTATTATTATTATTATTTAATAATAGCATTTCATAATTGGCCAATTAAAATAATGAATAACGAAATTAAAGATTTTATATTCAGATATACTTTTTATACTTATTTTAAGATCCAAGGCATGTTTTCTACATTTTGTTAGTTTCAAATAAAATTTCAACTGATTGAAGTTCTCGCACTTAAGTTCTCAGTCATTTGAACTTAACAAAATGACTTCCTGAAACTTTCATTTCAAAATTATCTTTTCATGAATAAATTTATCCATAAATAAATACAAACCGAATGTTTAATTGAAATTCAATATTTATGAATTTTGATAGATTTTAAAAATCTAGGCGATTTTTTCATGAAGATTTTCTTATAACATTTATTGCGTCCTATTATTTTATGCAGTTTAATCTACTTTTCAAAACCAAATATTTGCGAATCTGCAGCGGAGAAAGAAATACAATTCATGTCGGAATTTACACCAAATATTTTTTGACTTTTTAGTAAAAGATGGCAAATAAGACCTAGAATAGTAAAACATTGGTGTTATGTGCAAAATCCTAGTTGTTAAGTGAAACTTTGAACCAGGGAATTGAGAGAAACTTTGAACCAGAGAACTAAGAGAAACTTTGAACCAGAGAACAGAGAGACACTTTGAACCAGAGAACAGAGAGAGACTTTGAACCATAGAATTTTGAGAGGCTTTGAACCATAAAATTCTGAGAGGCTTGGAACCAGAGAATTGAGATAAACTTTGAACCTAAAAATTGAGAGAATCTGTGAACCAGAGAATTGAGTGAAACTTTGAAACAGAGAACTGAGATATACTTTGAACCAGAGAACTGAGGGAAACTTTGAAACAGAGAATTAAGAGAAACTTTGAACCAGAGAACTGAGAGAAACTTTGAACCAGAGAACTAAGAGAAACTTTGAGCCAGAGAACTGAGAGAAACTTTGAGCCAGAGAACTGAGGGAAACTTTGAGCCAGAGAACTGAGAGAAACTTTGAGCCAGAGAACTGAGGGAAAGAGAGAACACGAAGAACTGAAAACAACGAACTGAGAGAAAATTTGAACCAGAGAACTGAGAGAAACTTTGAACCAGAGAACTGAGGAAGAAACTGAGAGAAACTGTTTGTGAACTGAGAGAAACTTTGAACCAGAGAACTGAGAGAAAGAATGAACCAGAGAACTGAGAGAAACTTTTGAGCCAGAGAACTGAGAGAAAATTTGAACCAGAGAACTGAGAGAAAGAATTTGGACCAGAGAACTGAGAGAAACTTTGAGCCAGAGAACTGAGAGAAACTTTTTGAGCCAGAGAACTGAGGAAACTTTGAATAGAGAACTGAGAGAAACTTTGAGCCAGAGAACTGAGGGAAACTTTTTGAACAAGAGAACTGAGAGAAACTTTGAAATAGAGAACTGAGAGAAACTTTTGTGAACCAGAGAACTGAGAGAAAAGGAAAGAGAGAGAACTGAGATATAGAGAACCAGAGAGAACTGAGGGAAACTTTGAGACCAGAAATGAGAGAAGACTGAATGAGAACTGAGGAAAACTTGAGAAACTGAACTGAGAGAAACTTTGAACCAGAGAACTGAGAGGAGAAAACTGAACCAGAGAAACTTTGAAGGAAGAACTGAGAGAAACTTTGAGCCAGAGAACTGAGAGAAACTTTGAAAAAGAGAACTGAGAGGAGAGACTGAAAAGAGAGAAGAGGAAGAACTGAGAGAAACTTTGAGCCAGAGAAATGAAAGGAATGAGAGAAACTTGAAACAGAGAACTGAGAGAAACTTTGAGAAGAGAACTGAGAGAAATTGAATGAAGAGAACTGAGGGAAACTTTGAAACAAGAACTGAGAGAAAACTTGAACCAACTGAACTGAGAGAAAGATTGAACCAGAGAAATGAGGGAAAGACTTAAAACAGAGAACTGAGAGAAACTTTGAGCCAGAGAACTGAGAGAAACTGAGAGAGACTTGAACCAGAGAACTGAGAGAAAACTTTGAACCAGAGAACTGAGAGAAACTTTGAACCAGAGAACTAAGAGAAACTTTGAGCCAGAGAACTGAGGAAACTTGGAGAGAGAAAAACAACGAAGAACTGAGAGAAACTTTGAACCAGAGAAAAAGGAAGAACTGAGAGAAACTTTGAACCAGAGAACTGAATGAAACTTTGAGCCAGAGAACTGAGGGAAAGAGAAAACAACGAACTGAGAGAAACTTTGAACCAGAGAACTGAGAGAAACTTTGAACCAGAGAACTGAGAATGACTTTGAAATAGAGAACTGAGAGAAACTTTTGTGAGGTGAGAACTGAAAGGGAAACTGAGAACCAGAGAATGAGAGAGAAACTTTGAACCAGAGAACTGAGAGAAACTTTGAACCAGAGAACTAAGAGAAAGAGGAGAGCCAGAGAACTGAGAGAAAATTGGAAGAACCAGAGAACTGTTGAACCAGAGAGATTGAAAAAGGGAACCAGAGAACTGAGAGAAACTTTGAGCCAGAGAACTGAGGGAAACTTTAAAACAACGAACTGAAAGAGAAAGAGAGAGACTTTGAACCAGAGAACTGAGAGAAACTGAGAGAAACTTGAACCAGAGAACTGAGATTGAAACTTTAAAGACAACGAACTGAGAGAAACTTTGAACCAGAGAACTGAGAGAAACTTTGAACCAGAGTGAGAGAAACTGAAAGGGAAGAGAACCAGGAGAACTGAACTGAGAGAAACTTTGAACCAGAGAACTGAGAGAAAAACTTTGAACCAGAGAACTAAAACCAGAGAACTTTGAGAGGAGAGAACTGAGAGAAACTTTTGTGAGGTGAACTGAGAGAAACTTTGAAATGAGAGAACTGAGAGAAACTTTGAACCAGAGAACTAAGAGAAACTTTGAGCCAGAGAACTGAGGGAAACTTTGAAAACAACGAACTGAGAGAAACTTTGAACCAGAGAACTGAGAGAAACTTTTGAGCCAGAGAACTGAGAGAAAGGAAATGAGAACCAGAGAAACTGAGAGAAACTTTGAACCAGAGAACTGAGAGAAACTTTGAGCCAGAGAACTGAGAGAAACTTTGAGAGAAATTGAACAGAGAACTGAATGAAAGGAGCCAGAGAACTGAGAGAAACTTTGAGCCAGAGAACTGAGGGAAACTGTTTTCAGAGAAGATTGAATGAAAGGGAATGAGAAACAACGAACTGAAATAGGAAGAACTGAGAGAAACTGTATGTGAGAGAACTGAGAGAAAAAGGGAACCAGAGAACTGAGGGAAACTTTAAAACAACGAACTGAGAGAAACTTTGAACCAGAGAACTGAGAGAAACTTTGAACCAGAGTACTGAGAGAAACTTTGAGCCAGAGAACTGAGAGAAACTTTGAACCAGAGAACTGAGAGAAACTTTGAACCAGAGAACTAAGAGAAACTTTGAGCCAGAGAACTGAGAGAAACTTTGAGCCAGAGAACTGAGGGAAACTTTGAGCCAGAGAACTGAGAGAAACTTTGAGCCAGAGAACTGAGGGAAACTTTAAAACAACGAACTGAGAGAAACTTTGAACCAGAGAACTGAGAGAAACTTTGAACCAGAGAACTGAGGGAAACTTTAAAACAACGAACTGAGAGAAACTTTGAACCAGAGAACTGAGAGAAACTTTGAACCAGAGAACTGAGAGAAACTTTGAACCAGAGAACTGAGAGAAACTTTGAACCAGAGAACTAAGAGAAACTTTGAGCCAGAGAACTGAGGGAAACTTTAAAACAACGAACTGAGAGAAACTTTGAACCAGAGAACTGAGAGAAACTTTGAACCAGAGAACTAAGAGAAACTTTGAGCCAGAGAACCGAGGGAAACTTTAAAACAACGAACTGAGAGAAACTTTGAACCAGAGAACTGAGAGAAACTTTGAACCAGAGTACTGAGAGAAACTTTGAACCAGAGAACTGACAGAAAGTTTGATAAAAAAATCACATCCACCAGACATTGCCATGCTCTTTCGTCTAAGAACAATCATTTTCGCTTTTCGGTATAAATTGCCAAAGAATGGCCGCATTCTTCAAAGACTTTCGTTGTCATGTTTTTTCGTCTAAGAGGAAAATAAAAATAAAGCGAGAAAGTGACAGGGATTCTGGCACTTTGCGTTCATAAAATTGCATCTGCATTATCATCCAAATGGATAATCACAAAACAAGTTAAGCTTATACACGATATAATGAAATTCATTGTTTAGGCATAACCTAAATTATCTTAACAGCTAGTGATTTATCTTCAGTTGACTTCTTATTAACTTGAAGGTCATTTTAATATCAACCCTAGAAATCTTAGTAGTAAATATTGTTTATTGTTTTATATATATTCATCTGTCTACTTAGAGATGTGATGACAAAATTGTCGAAAAATTTATTCGAATTAATCATTTTAATGTACTTAAAATTACTAGCGTAAATATATAAATATATATAAATATACTTCTAAATATACAGAATTGTCTATGCGCATAAATATTTAATTTTGAATGCAAATAAATGAAATAATAGGATGTTTTGTTTAAAAAAGTTTTTTTTTTAAGAATATATAAGATGTTAAAAGTGCATCAGTAGAAACGTAATTAGATTATAACATGAGAAACTCTGTTTCAACCTACCTGAAGATACTAAAAAAAAACGAGTAAATTAATTAAAGAAACATTAAAAAACTTAATAATTTAACTTACAATGGGACTGGAATTTTCATTTTTCAAAATTCGAACAAAAATTATCGAAAGAACTATTGATAAGCTTGAAATTCCTACTTTATGACAAACGATGAAAAAATTAATAGCAATTTTACGAGTCTAACTGATAAATAAGAAATGTCACAGTATACATGTAGATACCTACAGTGAGTTTTAAGCAAGTAATGTATTTTTTTATATTTCGTAGGTATACATGTTTAGTAGACATCCCTGTTACTCATGTAGGCTAATTGAGCATTACTTTGCTCTGACGGTTTCATGTAGTGTCATGGGTCCTTACTTATAACTACAGAATGTACTCTTCCTAACACTATGTATACTACGCCTCTCAAGAGAGAGGGTCGAATCAAGCCGAGCTTCTCGGCCTGACGGTCGAACTCTCTGCCTCTGAGCGGAGAGGAACCCGGACGAGGCTCCACCGAAGGGCAGAGTCTCGTTTCGGGAGGTTGACCAACACGACCCCGTTTATACGGGTTCTACGGGCATTTTTTTTGGCCGAGCCTACGGGCTCGGGAAACCCACATTAAACTCGGCCTTGTGCTACATGCAACCCACGTGGTGGGGAGGTGGCTAGATACCGAATCCAGTCGAGCCGTTTCGACTTGACGGTCGAACTCTCTGCCTCTGAGCAGAGAGGAACCCGGACGAGGCTCCACCGAAGGGCAGAGTCTCATCCGGGGAGGTTGACCAACCCGATTTTGTTTTTACAGTTTCTACGGCATGTTTGGCCGAGCTTACGTGCTCGGAAACCCCATGTAAAACTCGGCCTTGTGCCACATCTTTCCATCGTGGGGGAGCAAGTAAATATCGAATCGATAGTAGTTCACTCCAAACCAGACTGACAGTCACACTAACACCTTCCACATCTTGTATTATTATTTCGTGTAATATACCTTCGTTATTTCTACTCTTATGTTCGTGTTGTTCTTCCTTGGTCTTAACCTGGACCATAACACGTAGCTTAATGGAAAAGGACACATGGCTGGAAATTTGTTTCTCAGTTTAAAAAGGAAACACGGGTTCTATTTCTTTATTCAAAATTAAAATCTCCAGACCGGTAGACATTTTGTTTTGAAAACAGGAATGTTTGGTGAATGTTGTTTTGCCACTAAATATAGGAATCGATTCCTATGCTTATCGACCAATCTCTTTAGCTTTTTTTTAATGATTTTTATTTGAAATATTTGATCTTTGAACGACATACTGTTAAAATGTAGAAATTCTACGTTGATCTTAAAAAAAATCCTGGCTTTATTTAAATCAACCATGCCCAAGAGGTCTAAACATTTGAGTCTGTCTTAAACCGGATGCAACAAGGAATCTACGATGTCTGCATGCATGTGTATTATTTCTTCTGGTTTTCCTGATTCTTCATATGCCACCAGAATATGGCAAGTGTCCAAAAGCATTTTAATTTCACTCGATGTATCAAAAGCAGGTTTGCTGTTAAATTATATCTTCTTCATTTTTTTTCTCCTCTCTAGTTTTTCCTTCATGCCCCCTCTTCTTTTTCATGTGGAACGTCATTTGCTCTCTCTCAAGACGCTGTTGTTGTCATTCGACTTTCCGGTCGTTTACTTGGCGAGACGTTCTTTTGCCGACAGTTTTTTCTCTTTTTCTTCTTCCTTAAACATCTTTTCAATTGGCCGAATGGCGAAGTGAGAAACAAAAAAACTTCATTCACAAGCAAGAACAATGTGCGGGGGTGATTTTGAACAGGGGGTGGTGGAAATTAATGGATTCTGGAGCGTCTGCGTATGGAAAAGGCTCATGGATAAAAAAAAAGGCTAACAAAATATGTGGACAGAATATCTAAGAGAAAATTAAATGAAATAAAAATCTAATGAAAAATTACATATAAAATAAAATACATTTTTTTTTTCAAGATTTAACAAAATGTCTTCGTTTTGCATAAAAGATTTTCCCGCCTTTGCGTGTAAATTGTATGTCTACATACATAGAGAATATACACTACGCAACACAGCGATTGTCGTATACTCTTCGACAAGATATTTACGCATATTCTTAAGTATAGATAGGCATATTGTGCCAAATTATGAACCAGAGAACTGAGAGAAACAATATCAGAAATATATCATCATAATACATACAGTTATGTTTTTGTTATATAAGAATAAAGTGTCGCTGCCGACACTTAAGTTTGAACATAAGATCGCCAGGCGATCCCATTACTGAATTAAGTGGATCACGTGACCATAGAGGAAACGCATATATAGGAATATATAGGACGTCTAGATTGATCTCCATTTCTATTCTATCCTCTATTACTATACGGATCACTAATTCTACTCTGTCCTCTGTTACTATACGGACTGCTATTCTCTACTCTGTTTGCTATACTATTTCTTTATTCAGATCACTATACGGCGGTTACTTTTCGAGCGAGTATTGTCGAGCAAGTACTATTAGTGCGAGTGCTATTCGAAGGCGTCTGAAACCAGTAATGTTCAACGGCGTTACTAGTTGTATCTGCGATTACAAAGTCTCTACTACAACGAGCATTACGAAATGAGTATTCGTTGACATCGACGAAGTGGCAACGCGTGTTCGTTGATATTACAAAAGTTTTAAAGGCTCAAATTATTCCAATGTACTTATAAAAATAGAATGATGAACTCTGTTATTATATAAAAAAAAAAACAATTGAACATTTGCTAAGGACAACAACATTTTGAACATTTTGAATGTGTTCAATGGGGACATTTTGAATGTGTTCAATGGGGGACATTTTGAACGTGTTCAATGGGGGACATTTTGAATGTGTTCAATGGGGGACATTTTGAACGTGTTCAATGTGGATATTTTGAATGTATTGAGACAATCTAAATGTGCACACCAAAAGCAAGATTAATCCCATATAAGTTAACATATACATTTACATAAATCTGTATCCATGAAAAAGGACGCACACATGCAATTATACACACACACACACACACACACACACACACACATATATATATATATATATATATATATATATATATATATATATATATATATATATATATATATATATATATATATATGTGCAAAAATACGACAGATAAATTGTCATCTAAATTACGCAAAAATGAAAATAACACTGACATCAGATTTTAACAGATATATTTACCTAAATTACACAAAAATATCTAAAACGTAAATTGATTCAATAAAATCCCCATTGGCTTCAGCCACGGTCTCCAGGCGACTTTGGAATCTCCTGCATCTCTTCTGGACGGTCTCCTTGTTTAAGCTGATGAATGCTTCCATAATCCTTGCCTTCGATTCATCTTTGGTCTTACAAGGAGCTTTTGGGTCTCTCATTCAACTTGTTATATAGTCCTCTCGTTCTGTGGGTTTATTTTGGTTTGATGGAGTTGTATCTTCTCTCGCTTGTCTTCTTTTGGTCGGGTGTCGAAATGTTTTGCCATAATCCTTGCCTTCAGTACATCTTTGGTGTTACAAGGAGTTTTGTTGGTATCTCGCTAAACTGCGCCCCATACATGATAATCAAGGGGCTCGCAGACTGGGGAGTTAGGTGGCCAGATGTAAGGGGTGTTGTGGTCGCAGAAATTGTCTGACAGCCATGATTAGATTCTCCTGCTTGTGTGGCATGGTGAAGAGTTCTGTTGCTAGACACAGTCTTACAGCATTCACCCTCTTGACCCAGAGCAGCACTACCTCCTCAAAACACTTGATGTAGGCCTTCGTGTTGAGTCTGAGGAGCTGTGGGAAGATGAATGGAGGCATAACGTCGCCATCATTTGTGATCACTCCAAACACCATGTTGACTGGATATATAATCCAACTTTTTCAGAATCCTCTACACTGTCCTCAAATTGACATCCAAGATCAGAAATTTTCGTATTGGAGCGTCCGGCGCGAATTCCAAGCAGTACAGTTTTCAAATTTCTGGAAGAGTGAATTGCGTCATAGTGCTCTTTTTCTCACAGACGCTGCCCAGTTTACCCTACTATATTGCGCTGTCGACAAAATAAAAAAAGAAACTAAGCGCATGCGCGAAATTAAAAATATAAAATGCAACAATTTACACATCGCTCCCTCCTATATATATAAATATAAAAGTGAATATGTGTGTGTGTGTGTGTGTGTGTGTGTGTGTGTGTGTGTGTGTGTGTGTGTATATATATATATATATATATATATATATATATATTTGTGTGTGTTTGTGTGGAGGAAGAGAAAAATTGTTGTTACAGAAAAAGAAAAGTAAAGAAAATGATTATTTGTAGATAGCGAACAACCATATGGATAATTCATGCCTATTTTGGGGATTTTGCAACCACACTCTAGGGATTTAGTCATCTTTCATATAAGGAAGCAATATCACGAAAGAAACAATATAGTCTTTTTATATAAGCAAAAACCGTTGGTCTAAAATTATCTGATTCCATCGAAGCACAGCTAGGTTTTTAAAACTCATTGACGGACATTTTAGGTCAAGAATGTATACAACATTCTTCTTAAATAAATTTACAAGGAGAACAGTTAGCCAATCAAGTTTTTTTGTTTTATTTTTCACTGCTTTTTTTTTGTTTTAAGCGTTTTGAATAAGAGTTTCCTCTTCAAATTGTTAACGCCGATTTTCTTTCTCTTTCTGTGAAAATGTTTCAGCCAAAAATGCTATGTAAAACAAATGAAAGTGCATTTACATAAAATAAGTAAAACACACACACACACACACACACACACACACAGACACAGAGACACACACCCAGACACACGCACACACGGACACACAGACACACACATAGACATACACATACACAAATGCTAATTTGTATGTAACATAATAATTTAGAATTATTCAGTGTGTTGCCAATTTGAATACTTGAATGCTTATTCTCTTTTCAAATTTCCTGTCAGCAAACAAAACTTCATGATGCGATCAAAAGTAGCCCGACTGAAGAGCTGATTTAAATCTTCCAACTCATGTACGAAGCACCTATTTTATGACGTCAGGAAAAATTAAAATGTTTAACTAGAATTTATCTCATAAAATAATCATTAAATATAAAATTAATTCATTCTAAATATCATTGAAATCGGATATTCCTCTGATGTTTGATAATTTTTAATCTAGTGTCGTTTTCTCAGTGCATACTCGATCATAAACAGATTTTTTTTGTATCTACGGATAAGCATATACAATGATAAAATATAAACTATACTTTTATTTACTTACAGCTAATAAATAAGTTGTAAATGAATGGACTTTCCTGGCCTGAATCACATACTAGATAGATAGATAGATAGATAGATAGATAGGCATGCGAATGAGATAGATAGATAGATAGATAGATAGATAGATAGATAGATAGATAACGAAAAGACTCAGTGTTATGGGACCTTACCCATAATAACATAATGGACTATTCCATACGTAATAAATACTGCGCCTCAAGAGGAAGCAGGGAGTCCAGTTCGAAGTCGGGCGACCGGATGACCGGCTGATCGGTTGAACTCTCTGCCTACGGGCGGGGAGGAACCCGAACGAGGCTACGCCGAAGGGCGGAGTCTCTTTCGGGAGTTAAACCGACCCAGAACCCGTTTATACGGGTTCAAAGGGCATAGTTTTGGCCGAGTCCACGGGCTCGGAGATGCCACGGTCTCGGAGATCCCACGGCCTCGGAGATCCCACGTTAAACCGGCCTTGTGCCACATGATGCCCTCGTGGTGGTGGGGGGGTGACTAAATACCGTTCAGTCTGAAGTCTGGAGTGAAGTCCGTTAGGAGTCTGTCAGTCAGTCAGAGCGAGCGAGTCAGTCAGTCGAGTCAGATGCAGTCCGAAACAGAGTCGCATTCAGACAATTACTGCAAGACATTGGAATAGTGATACTGGTTGAGACTACATTGTTCTCCCTACTAAACCTGATTGTTCGTACTAACACTTTATACTTCTCTGTATATATTCCTGTTTGTAATATATCTGTGTTATTCCGTAGCAGTGTTGGAGTTCTTCTTTATTGGTTCTACCTTGGACTATCACCTTGGTACAAGGAACCGGACCATAACACTCAGGTAGATAGATAAGGAACAGACTGGGGTAGATAGATAGATAGATAGTTATTTTTAGTATTTTTAGTATAGTTTCATTTTATTATTCTTGTTAAGTAAGTCTAAATTTTTGTTATTTCTGTAAATAGTTCTGGATTGTTCATGTTCAGACGTATGCTAGAATTTATTCCTTGTTGCGTTTCTTTAGGTTTCTTAATTGGTCTAAAGGTATTTTTTTCTGCTAGCCCAGAACCTTTGTTTATTAGTGGTGTGGGGTAACCTTGTTTTTTGAGAGTTTTATGTAATTATTTTAGCCGGGTTTTTCGGAGATGTTTGTCGGTCACTATAGTGCAAAAATTACGTGCTAGGGAATAGCGGATGGATTTCAGACAACTTTTCAGACAAATGAATATATTGTTGGGTGTCTGTAGGTTATCTGTCATAATGTAGTTATTTCTATTCCTGATGAGATTATCTAAGAATGGCAGTTCGTTGAAATTATGTTCATGAGAGAATTTGATCTCCAGGTGTAAGTTTTGGAGTAGATCGTGCAATTGGTTAATATCGCCTCATGAGGATTTCCAAAAGATGAAGCAATCATCTAAGTATCGCTTCCAAGATTTAGTGTAGTGGGTTTTTATATTTTCCCCATATATATGTTCTATCTTTTTATAGAGGTTTTTCTCTATTTAAGTTAATGTTAGAGTGGCGTATGTTGGTACCATTTTAGTTCCCATTGCGGTACCTAGGGTTTGGATAAAAAAAAATCGTTACCTCTTTTTCGAAAGTTAAATTGGCAGGGGTGGGAATATAAGGTCAGAATTAACTTTAAATTAATCGACAAAACATTGACAAAAATATTATATCAAAAAATTACAAAACTCTGCACAACACAATAAAATATGAACAAGAAAGACTTTCTAATAAACTTCATCAGCACATTTTATGGACTACCGAAATTTCGCAAATCGAGTGAAATAAAGGCAACTATTCAGACGCAGAAATCTGAATTTTTACATCCCAAACCTCAGTGA
Source organism: Acanthosepion pharaonis (assembly GCA_903632075.3). Lineage (NCBI taxonomy): Eukaryota > Metazoa > Mollusca > Cephalopoda > Sepiida > Sepiidae > Acanthosepion > Acanthosepion pharaonis. Next base: position 984,738 of record CAHIKZ030003391.1, on the reverse strand, counting down.
CCTTCCGTTCAGAGCCATATTAGCAAGACCAGCAATGTCCAACTAGAAAACTCAGTAACATAATAGACACCATACTACAACCATTTAATAACAGGTTAAGAGCTACAACAGAGACGGTATCAACTTCCTTAATTCAGGAACACGCATGGCAACGTTTGACATTAGTAGCCTATGTAACAACAGACACCTGGTACACAGGCAATTTCATTCACTATTGAAAAAACACCCAGAAATACTACATCACAGATTCACTAAGGAATTCATTATCGATAGTATAGATCTAATTCTAAATAATAACACCTTTGAATTTGACAACAAAAACTATATCCAAACCCTAGGTATCTAGCCACCCCACCACGAGGGTTGCATGTGGCACAAGGCCGAGTTTTTACGTGGGTTTCCCGAGCCCGTAGGCTCGACCAAAAAATGCCCGTATAACTCGTATAAACGAGATCGGGTTGGTCATTTCTCCCCGAACGTGACTCTGCCCTTCGGCAGGAGCCTCGTCCGGGTTCCTTTCTGCTCAGAGGCAGAAAGTTCGACCGTCAAGTCGAGAAGCTCGGCATGATTCATTTTTTGATATAATATTTTTCTCAATGTTTTGTCGATTAATTTAAAGTTAATTCTGACCTTATGCTCCCCCCCCGCCAATTTAACTTTCGGAAAAGAGGTAACGATTATTTTTTTTTAAATTTCCCTAAAAATCATTTTTATCACAAGTTACCAACCATCGTTGTGGAAGTACAACCATACTATTGAAACATGAAAGAATTTGTGTAGCAATTTGAAATGTTTTTTTTTAATTATAATCTTATAATTTTATTATGATAAAGTTCTTCCATTGGATACACACGGACTACACTCTCTCGCAGACTGCCTTGTTGCTTCTCGAAACTTAGGGCAATCCTTGCTCATATCGACCAGAACAACATGAAGTACAAAAATACAACTATCAACATAAAACTAATATTAGTGGTTAATACTAAAATAGTCTACAACACCTAATGCAAGCAAAGGCTCAAAACTCTAAAAGCTATTATTATGCAAAATAAACAACCCACACTAAAAAAATATCATTCACTACGGAAGAAGTCATCCTGAAGTGCATATGATATATCTGATTTGTGCATATATATATATATATATATATATATATATATATATATATATATGACTCTTTCTTCGAATTCGACGTATAAGGGTCAAGCAGATCAGTTCCTAGGAACCGACACCAACACATGAGATTTGATTATAGTGATGAAGGTTTTGTGCAGATACTTTTTGAAGGGCTGAATACAGAGGTCTGGTGCATTATCTGCCACAAGGTCCCCAAACGACCCTCTGCAGGCTTTGAATTTTAGTTGTGCTTTTCCTAGACCAGTTGCCATCCAAGGCTATACAATCCAGTCTCTCCTGCTATTTGCACATATATATCGGTGATGATCGCAAAGGACGTGAAACCCAGGGTCACAAACTCACATCAACGCAACTAAATATGTTAGCTGCATCACTGATATTGAGCGTTATAAAATAGCATATATATATATATATATATATATATATATATATATATATATATATATATATATGAGCGGCCTGACGATTGCGTCTAGCATGATGAAACAGCCTGTCGCCTCTGAGTGTTGACTTCAATGTTCACTTTTATATTTACATACGCTCTATCTCTGATATTGAGGACTTTATCCCGTAAATATAGGCCACCTTAAAACTATATATATATATATATATATATATATATATATATATATATATATATATATATATATATATGTGTGTGTGTGTGTAAAAATATATAGAAAATAGGAAAGAAATCGTTAGGTAAATAATCCAAAGTTCTTTAGTATTTTTGTTATTATTTTTACAAAATAGTGCTAGATAGAAAAGTAGAGCATAAATATAATTATTTATTTAAAATATGATTCCAACGCTACTTATATAGCGTTGAATCATATTTTTAAATAAATAATTATATATATATATATATATATATATATTCTTTTTGTTGTGGTCTCGTTTTCAATAACCGTTACACATAATGACAATTTCAAACCTCCAGCTTTCCAAAGAATACCATGATATAAGCCACTGAATTCTCGCTAGCAAACAGACATCGCATTGGTTTGTGAAAATGTACTGAGATCCTCGAAAGGACTTGAACACAATAATAACACAATATTAATTTTGGACAGTTTATTCACAATTTCGAGCACTATACTCAACATATTATTAGAAAATTGGAATGTTTGATCAGAAAGAACCGACAAGGCTTGTCTTTTCGAATAATGGTGTTGCGTATGTACATGTGTGCATATTTCTTTTATTTTGTCTCCAAAAACGAAGTTGTTATCTGTTGAAAATATTTTACACTAAATCCAGTTTCTTGTTAAATATTTTCCCAGTCATTTGTCAATTCCAGTATAATTTCTACACACAATAACACTCCTATGCTTATGAAATATTTATCTGTAACAATGTGTCTATTCATGCGTGTATAATAATGAGAATACTGAGAAATAACATTTCAAAAGTAACAATTTAATTGAATTTCTTTTTTCTGACAATCTGAACATTTATCCCATCGGTTTCTTTCAGCTAGCATTTCGCGAAGGGGTGCTTATGTTGGACAAAAAAAAATATGAACTTTGGACAGTTTATCAACACTTTCGAGCACATTATTTGAAAATTGGAAAAAAATACAATAAAAAAATAAATGCTTTCTTTTCAAACGATTAATAAATGAATAACACAAAACGGTATATAAAATAAAAGACAACGGAAAACAAGTATAATAAGCTGCTCAAACACGTGTACTCAGTAAATATAATTTCTCAAAAGCAAAGGTATTCTAATTTTTAGACATTTTGTTAAATTTTGTAACGGGGTGCTTATGTTGGACAAAACAATATGAAGTTTGGACAGTTTATCTACAATTTCAGGCACAATACTCAATAATTATGACAATACTGCGAAATAAAACTTTAAAAAATAACAATTTAATCGAATTTATTTTCTGACAAGCTGAGTATATATTCTGTCTGTTTCTTTCAGCTAGCTTTTTTGAAACTTATGTTAGTATAAATTTATTATAAAAGTTTGTAAGGAAATTTCAAAATAATTAATGATCTTTACATATTCAACATTTGGAACCGAGGAAATTAATGTCGTCAGACAATGGAAAAATTGTTTCGACTCATATAACGAAAGCATAAGTTTGCATTACAATGGCTTTATTTATGTATATGCAATTGCCTTATTTGCCTCGTTGCAATTCAAGATGGTTGGCAATACACACAGATACTTAGTTACGATATGTACTGGTGTTGGAAGAGTAACAACCATTTACCATTGTTCTTGAAATCACGCATCTAGGATGAGGTGTAGGCAATAAGAAACTAAGATTTTCGCATTAGATTTTGCTAAATGAAATTTCGAACGAGACCTGATAAACTGTAGTAATATTGTAATTTTTAAAGAAAGATTTAGAATTAAAGTAAAGGGCATAAAACCAAAAATGTATATTTTTTTTTTAGACGACAAAAAATGACTGAAACCTGAAGGCGCATTTGAATAGAGAAAAATAACTATTAAAAGCTATACAAAATATCAAGAAACAAGAAATCTCCATTTCATGCAAAGAAAGAACTACTTATCTACTATGTAAAATTCATCCTACAATATGGCAGTTTATGTGGTGGAATTTCCTCATAGATGGAAAAGAATCGTAAGGTAACAGAAATGTGGTTCTACAGAAAGATGCTGAGAATTCCATAGACGGAACATGGGACCAACAAGGAAGTTATAAAGAAAATGAATTCAGATGAAAGCCACGATTTTAGATGCTACTTGTTAAGGCAGGACGACTTTTGGAAGGTTAATTTATAATTTCCAAAATAGCTGCTAGTTCATTCATATTCTTGCAAAATATTCGGCCCATATGATGTCTGTTCTATGTCTATTTGCTTGTTTTTGCTGACTCCTCGTCTTTTTTTTTCTCATATGTTTGTATATTGTTCGTTTTTTTTTTTTTTTTTCTTTTTGGACTCCAATGCATTAAAACTGAATCTCTCACTTGCCTATTGGCTGCAATGCTACCTTTTCCTTTGCACCGAGATGTTCTGAGATGTACAATAGACTAGACTGTTATTAGATCAAAAGAAAAAAAAACTGTGTAAGACGAAGCGAATGATACCTGTTGACAATAGGAAACAGAAGCGAAAAGAACTAGTAGGAAAAAAATCATTGTGTTGAAGATTCCATTATGGTGGGAGGCTTCAGATTTGGTCGGATATATCAACATAATCATTTCTTATGGCTATCAAGATGGTGATCTTTGTAATATCATTATTTCCACAGTATTTTAATATTATTAATGGACGCAGTCATAACACACGATGCACGGAAGACACTGAGGTGATGGTAGACACAGAAAAACAAAAAACAAAGATTGCAGGAACTTCTAGACAAGAGAGTAAAGAAAAAGGAAAAGAAAGGACAACCATCAATTGCAAGAAGACATAACGTGCGGTCGTTAGCAAAATGGACAGCCCAAGACGTAAGCTAGCAATTGGGGACGTCGAAATCAATCAAGAACAAATATTGAACTACCTGGGATGCAGAAAGTGCTTTCAAAAGCAATATAAAGTATTAGGAAACAAGAAAATTTCGTTATAAACAAACAAAAAGTTCTGAGATACCATATAAGATCAGTATTCTCTTACGACATGGAGTGCTGAACAATTTCCTCACCAATCTATACATATAAAACTGTCTGTCTGTCTGTCTGTCTGTGTGATATCTTTTCACTCGAGATCCATCCAATCGATTTTGACCAGACTTGGCACGTACATTGTACAATGTAAGAAAAAATTGATAATTTAAAAAAAATCAATAATCGATAAAACCGATCGAAAATCGATAAATTCAAATTTTTCCTCCGATTTCGTTCAGACTCGTTCATGTAGGTTACTTATATCATGACGAGCTCAACTATATCTCATTTTTATGTCTACGCCACTGCGTTTAGCGAAAACCCGCGAAAAATGGATTTCAACACATATCGATTTCAAATTAAATTTCAAACTAAAATCTCCCTCAATTTTCAAGCAATCTAATACAAACTTCACTCAATTGTAGCCAACAATAAGTTGATTGCTTAACAGTCATTTAACCTGATAATTGAGTCCATCCATATAGTGAAAACCCGTCTTAATAGCTAAAAATAGATGTTTTTTTCGTTGATCTTTCAACCAATTTTCCTCAAACTTAACAATTGCTTTATAAATGTATCCTGTTTTTACATCCCTTGTAGCACACTGACAAATTGAATTTCAAAAACTCCAAAATAATTGTGGTCGGAAGTGGATTTTCATGTTGCCTGTTTTACCCCTTCATGTCCTCGGCTAACTTCGATTGAATAAATACCGACTACTTCTGTTATATCAGTAACACATTAATTCAAAATGTTTTTTTATAATGAAATTACTTTAAAGTAATTGAAGAAGATAGACTCTATTACAACTAAACATGATGCTGTTTTTGCTCTATTCTAATTGAAAGCTTTTTCTCATCCACCAGCTGATTATGGCTGCTAGACATACATCTTTATAAGTTTACCATTCGTCCTTATTTTGAATATTACTGCTACATCTGGTCTGGTGCTCCTGTTATATTGACCAGGGTGCTGAAGCAAAAATATAGTGACGGAAAGGTAAAGATTTATAAGAGGATGAAACCATGAATTTATCCGATTATGACGGAAGAGATTAAAAAATTGTATGTTTCTCGATTTAATTAATGTTGATAAAAGTATATTTTGGTTAATAAATTGAACGGACGTTTTAAATTACACCAGGTGTCCTTAATCTTTTGTTTATCTTTGCTATTGTTTTAAAGAACATTTTACACATAGACAAGCACACATTGAACCATAGATGCACAAGGAGTCAAGTCGAATAATGCAGATATTCATCCGCATAGCGATTTCTGTCTTTCTTTGTTTTTACACATTAAACTAATTGAAGAAGATAGACTCTGTTATATCTAAACATGATGCTGTTTTTGCTCCATTCTAATTGAACGCTTTTTCTCATCGAGCAGCTGGGTAGAGCTGCGAGTATCTATATTTCTGATATGAGTTATTTTAATTATTTACATTGTTCGGACTGTTGTGAGTTCAATAACTTGCTAAAGCTGAGGTGAACAAAACCTTGGAGAATTGAGTTAATGGGAGATAACTGATTACTGGCATATCTGGAAAAGGCATGACACGTGGAACTAGAACATTATACCCTGATGAATGTCATAAAGGTTTCAGTTCGCAATTTTAATCACCTGTAGAAGGTCCGAGCGTACAACGGCCGAAACGTCGTGAATATGGCAACGAAGATGGGACAACAGTCCGTACAATGTAAATAATTTCCTCGCCGATGAAAAGGAAACTTCAGCCAACAGAAATGTGGTTTCTACAGAAGGATATTAAGAATACCATGGACGGAGCATGTATGCAAATAGGATGCATGAAGGAAAATGGAAACAAAATGGACACTTTTACTTAGAAAAATACAGTTGAAATTTCTGGGATGCATAAAGCGAACTTTGAGGATTTGGCACACACAGGACATACTGAGGGGAAAAGCGGGACAGAGAAAAACAGTGATTAATGAGCGTTTGTAAATGGATGGCAGGGTAGGAACTGGAATGGAATATTATGGCGACATTGTTTGGAGTGTCACGAGTGTTCAAGTCCTGAAGGAACATAGCAGATGGTAGAAAGTTTTCGTACACAAATAGAATATCCGTGGAGATTCCTTTATCGCATCGTTGAATATTTGAGCTTAACAATTTTGACAAAAATATCGCAATGTCAATCATCAATATCAATGTTGGCCGTTATTTTAAGAAGTGGGTACAAATGAAACGATTTGAAAATTGAAATTGGCAAATTTGTCTATTTCACTGAAACACTTCTATCTGGCTTTTTTCTTTCTTTCCTTTTCTCACTAAAATCAAGTAGTGTTTTTTCGCCACTTTCCACGCGATTAAAGACCATTATTTATGAGGTATTGTCAGGGCGTAACGGTCGTGCTAACTAAGAAAATCAGAGACAAGCACAATTATTATAGGATAATATGAATACAGAAAAACTACTTCTGATGAGTTTAAAATTTGAAATGTTCTTTGTTGTTTGTTACTGCAACTTCTATATGAATTTCATATGGATTATAAAAAAAAATAGGTAAATACATTTAGAAGAAAAATATTTGAACAAATTATATTGCATCGTTCACCAACCTGTAGTTTGAAATCAATTTCGAGTCGCCCAAGGCTCGTAAATATATATATATATATATTATATTATATTATTGCTGTGTCCTTGTTAGGGTCAGATATAAAGACGCAAGAGAGGAATTGAGTTAAACAAATATATTAACAGAAACACTAATTGAAACACATACAAACGAGTGTTACAGCAAGAATGTTCGGTTGGACTGTCTGAGTTGGCTGCTGGAAACTTCCCTCTGCAAAAGGCAGTACCTGCTCTTATTTATAGATGTTTTGGTAATTTCCTCATGCGTGGCTGCGTAAATTACCATACCAATTATACACCCCCCGCACCCCAGCATCTACATACATACACACACACACATATGCATAAACACACACACACATATATGCATACACAGACACACACACACACACACACACATATATATATATATATATATATATATATATATATATATATATATATATACAAGTCCAAGTATATAATTGGTGTATTCCAATAACCAACAATTACTATTCTTAAAAAGAGTGCTCAATACAAAGTAGAGCAGATATAATCAATTATTTACACACACACACACACACACACACACACACACACACACACACACACATATATATATATATATATATATACATACACATATACATACGCACATATGCATACATACACACATATACATACGCACATACATGCATACACATATATACATACATACTCACACATATATACATACATACACACATATGCATACATACACGCACGCACCCCCAACACACACACACACGCATATATATATATATATATATATATATATATATATATATGTATGTATAGACAGATAGTGATTTCTAGTTTTACAAGTAAAGCAGAAGTAAAAATAATAAATAATGCCAATACTATGCGTCGTATTTTAAAGCCATCTGCTTTTCGATTCTATATAAAACCAAAAAAGTTAGAAAAAAATTAAAAACAAGGAACAAGAAAAAGAGAATGTATAACATTATAAACTGGTGATGGAGAAATTTGGTAAGAATGTTTCGTTTAGCAATGAGTAAAAAAAATAATGGTGATATTCAAAATAATTAAAAAAAAGACACTAAAAAAAAACACTTAGCGAAAAACAAAATTTATTTGCGACTTTGTGAGAAAAGAAAATTTCTAAGAGACAGTTATTTGAAGAAAATTATTAGTAATAAACCAGATGAGCAATTTGCACAAAGTTAATGTTAAAAATGTTTGAAATAATTTGTTTTCATTTGTTTTTGGAGTTACTAACGGTGAATGTTGAACAATTCCCTTACAAATTAAGAGGCTAACTTGAGGCAACGCAGACGTAGTTCATCAAAAGGATACTGAGAATACTATGGGTGAAAAATGTGAGAAATCAGGAAGTTTTAAGGAAAATAGGAACGAAAAGGTCACTTTTGTTTATTGTTAGAAATAGACAATAGAAACTTATAGTGCAAATAGACTGAATAACAGGAGTTTAAAGAATTTCTTGCTCAGTAAACATATTAAAGGCAAGAGAGGTTAGAGGGAAACATCGAACAAGATCATTGTGTATTAACATAATAGCAAAAGAATTCTTTACAAGATCATTGTGTATTAACATAATAGCAAAAGAATTCTTTACAAGATCATTGTGTATTAGCATAATAGCAAAAGAATTCTTTACAAGATCATTGTGTATTAACATAATAGCAAAAGAATTCTTTACAAGATCATTGTGTATTAACATAATAGCAAAAGAATTATAACAGGAGTTTAGAGAATTTGTTGCTCAGTAAACATATTAAAGGCAAGAGAGGTTAGAGGGAAACATCGAATAATTTTATTTGTTTAAATTGATGACAGAACAAGGAGTGTGAGATGTGATAAGGGGATAAAAATTGCTTAGTGTTACAAATGATAGGAACATGTGGAGGGCCATGACGGCAAAAATCCTGAATGGAGACGATACATAAAAGAACTAAAGTTGTCATAAACTGCACATCGAAAAAGAAAAATATAAAAAAAAAGAAATAAAATCAAATCTTTCCAACAAGATTATATATATATATGAGTTTCTAAAGTCTCCGATTTCATAATTATTATTTGCTTTGTTCTTACATTTAGGTCTCTTTGGATTTATATCCTCTCGAATTATCCATACGGATTATCAAATAATATAATTATTTATATTATATATATATATATATATATATATATATATATATATATATATATTGGATTGATGCTAGCTCTATCTCTGATATTGAGCGCTTTCTAATAAGTACCGCATATATAGCATATAAATAATTATATATATGTGACGTCCCCCGGTGTCGCTGCGCCAATCGTGACATCTGCCTGGCCGCGCCCGCCGTGCTGTCCTAGTTGCGGCGCCAATTGTGACGTCACCCCGTCTGTCACCGCGCCGTCGCCGTCCTATCCTGTCTTGTGACGACCAATGTGACTTGGTATTGGTCGCGGCACCAAATGTGACGTTCTAACCTTTTGCTGATTCGGATGGGAATCTGGTTAGATTCGGTATCAGCCTTGTCGTTCCCAGCTCGCCTCCAAAGTCTGGTTACCGAAGTAGCTGTTTTGATTTCTAGTCTAACATACCCACGTTGTGATTTGATCATAGGTAGACGAAATCAATCAGTCGCCAGGCCATAATGCAAGTCGAGTTCGAACAAGGGTAATACCACACAAGTATATGTAAAATAAAATGAAATAATAACTCGAAAAGTTCAAATGTGTTAAAAAAGGATAACAATATTTTATATCTGGTTTCTGAATACAGGACTGCATCTTTTCCCATCCCGCTATATGGATTCGTGACACTTTGTGTTTGTTAGGCGAGTCTTAACATCTTAAGTTGTTTGTTCTTTAAGAAACTGGTTCTTGGTGTATCTTCAGACGATATTCGTAAAACTTGTTTTGGTGGTGTGAGTCTAAGTCGTTCTTCAAAAATAAATTGTTCTTGGTTAGAAGTTGAGGTCGTGATTTGCGTGGAATCTTTCAGTCAGGTTCCTGCGAGGCGGGCCCAACTCAATCCAACTCAGCTGCGAACTGCGAACTTAACTCGAACTGCCAACTCAACTGGAACTGCGAAGTTAACTCGAACTGTCAACTCAACTGGACCTGCGAACTTAACTCGAACTGCCAACTCAAATGCGACTCTGCTTATATGGACGCCAACCAAAACCGGGGTTAGCTTGTCGGGGTTTGAGATTCCTTGATAATTCTAAATCCACAATCCACTTCTTTGTTTTCGGTCAGGAAAATTTATTATTTTCCATTTTTGGAAGTCTTTCGTTCTCCTACCTTCTTCTGTACTCATATTGGTATCTCACCATACCCTCAGAGGGTGTCAACGGGTTTCCCCTCTCTCTCACAGTGGCATCTCAGACCGATCCCTTCAGGGGTGTGTCAACAGGCCTCCCCTCCTTCTTCACATGATTACCTTCGCCTGCCGCTCACGCCAGCATTCATCTAATGGGCGCCCAGCAGTGTGGGTGTGGCCAGACTAGCCTCGGTTTAAAAAAAAATCTTGCTCAATGAAAAAAAAAATATCTTCCTTTTTCTTTTCTTCTTTTCTTTCCTTTCTTCTGCCCGACAACAAGTCTTTAGACTCTTATCTTAACCGAATTTCATATGGAATTCTTCACTCGGGACCTTCGTCAAACAAGTGGGTGGTCAGTTGGACGTATCGCACCTTGGTGCCAATTATTCGTCTTGCTAAAATAATTTTGCTATCATAGCCAGCCCTGACAATAAACAGGTGTTTTTTCCAAATGACGTGGAGGTGGTTCAACGGACATCTTGGTTACGGTCAAACTTGACCTAATTAATTTTTATCTCCCAGCACACTGCGCGAGGTCGCTTGTCCAACTTGAAATTTTTACCATTGCCATGGGCAGATTGGATATATCTTATTCGGTGCGTCGTCATAAATAAAATTAAATCCGACACATCCGACCTTACTTTCCTCGCTAATGAGAATAAAACCTTTAGCATTTTTCTTTGTTAAAAAGAATAACATCGCTTAGTGTCCTTTTCGTGATAGCTTCTTATCACCTAAATTTAATTCTCGCCTTTCTTTTTTTCTTCTTTCTTTCTAGCAACCTAAATAGTGTCACACACACACACACACACACACACAAATATATATATATATATTCATTGGTTGGAAATACAATAAATTCAAAAATTTTACAAATTTGTACAAATTTTTAATTTATTGTATTTCCAACTAAAGAATAAACATACTTTTCATATAATTAACTTTACACCGACACAGAAAAAATTATATATAAGTAAATTGTATATATACAGTGCTGCACAAAAGTAAGTGAACCTCTAAGATATCATTTAAGAAAAAAAATATCTATTTTTCTAGATAATGAACAAATCTTAATTAGATTATATATTCATTAACAAAAACCTTTATTAAACGAATTACAACCACTTTCAAATATTTTTATCAAGCTGGAATAAAAACATTAATTAAAATCAAAATGTGCAAAAGTAAATGAACCCTTAGATTTACACTATGTATTTTTGTTCTACTTAGTTTCCAATACAACTATTTTTTTTTTTGCATTTGTAAAAATCAAAATGACACATGTTCATTTTTTGTAAGTTTTGTATACTGCAAGTCAACTAATATAATTCATTGTTTATGCAAAATGTTGAAGTTAGGAACTAAATAAAAATAAATATGCCCAAACCAAAGGAACTTCCTGAAGATTTTAAAAATTGCATAGTTGAAGCATATAATGACAGAGGAGGCTACAAAAAGCTACCAAAACTATTTGGAGTACACGACTCCACCGTGCGAGATAGTATTTATAAATCGAAGGCCTTTGGTATGACGGCATCGCAATCATGTCACATGTTCATATTTTTGATAAGTTGTGTATACTAGAGTCAACCAATATGTATTGTGTATGCAAAAGGGTACATTTAGTTACTAAATTTTAAAAGAAAATATGCCAAGATCAAAGAATTTCCTGAAGATTTAAAAAACTTATATAGTTGACGCCTATAATGATGGAGAAGGCTGCAAAAGACTTTGGAGTGCAAGTCTCCACTGTGCGATGAAACTATTTGTAAATGGACGGCCTTTGACGGCGTCGCAATCGGAAGTGGCCGTCCATGAAAAAGAACTACAAGAGGATGTAGACATCTTTTTCTTGTTCTTCAAGCCAAGTTGAATCCTGCTGTAACCTCTGCAGTTCTCCCAGACTCTCTAACCGATCTCAGAATCAATGTGCGATGAAATCTGAACGATTTCGGTCTACATAGCAGAACGCCTAGTAAAAAGCGACTGCTTACGAAAAAGCACAAACAAGCTCGTTTCAACTAAAGCTCATACTGATAAGCTAGAAAGCTTCTGACAAAAGATTTTATGGTTGAATGTGACCGAAATAGAGGTTTAAGTGGGTGGAACGATAGGTAGTATGTCTGGCGAACTCGTACTATGGCTTTTGAAGAGAAAAAATTGGTGCCAACAGTTATACAAACTTGTCTATATATTAAGAAATGGACAAAGTCCGACAATTTATTTATTAAAGACATTTTTATGTTTAACGTTCTTTTTTATAGATACAAGTATTTAAGTAAATGCTCTGTTTATAATAAACAGTATTAAATAACATTTACGCTGACGTGCCTTAACCGACTCGGCCAGAAAGGAGCGTTCGCTAGGCAAAGTCGAATTTACTGCTTTTAAACTTCAATCTTCCATGAATCTCGTACATGCTCTTGCCGGTAAATGTTATTTAATACTGTTTATTATAAACAGAGCATTTACTTAAATACTTGTATCAATAAAGAAGAACGTTAAACATAAAAATGTCTTTAATAAATAAACTTGTCTATATTTCTGAGATGAGGTATTTTAATTATGTACATTATTTGCATTGTTCGGGCTGTTGTCCTGATCTTTATAGCCATATTCCCAACGTTCCGACCTTCTTCAGTGACTGGAATATGGCAATAAAGATGAGGAAAACAGTCCGAAAAATGTAACAAAGTTAAATCGTAAAACAGAGGTAGGCTTCAAATATGCGAGTTTTTTTTTAAAATCTTAAGGAAGTTCTTTAGGTTTTGGCATATTTAAAAAAAAATAGTTTTTAAATTTATGCTGGTCAGATTATAGTCTGTTTTGAAATATGTTACCTAATACTTTGAAAGGGTATCTCTTCAACGTTATATTTTCTTTTTCTTCTAGCAATCAGGTACATTTTCTATTTGTAAAATCAGTGAGAGTTCATTTGTACATTATTAGTATGCATCCAGTATCGTTACATCGAGAATGATGCTAATGGTATCACGAAAAAAATAAAAATCTTTAGCAATAAATTTACAACAGCTTTAAACTAAAGTTAATGGTTTGTTATTAATTCAAACGATTTAAAACTTTTAAAGGCCTTTTTTTTATGGATGAGACAGCAAAGATTTGTCAAGCACTGTTCACAGTTAAAGAGACCTGGCGCTAGAACAGAAAAAAAAATGTGTAAGTCATACGTGTATTGAGATTGCATGTTTCTATTTTGGTTCATATTCCTAAAAAAATGGCGACGGATTTGTCGGAGGCGAAATAAATAAATAAATAACGCAGAGAAAATAGAAAAATATAGACAGTTCAATGTTTATATTCACACCAGGTAGAGCCGACGCGGCGTTTATTTTTGTGCAACGAATGGTGATGTTATTTAAAAAGTGACATAGAGCTTTGCAAGACGTATTAAAAACATTCCGTGAATTTACAACGAAGTTATGAAATAAAGATTAAATAAAAATAAATGTTTGTTTATTTATTGATATGGAACGAGATAAGACTTCTAAAGAGTGATTATATTAACATATTTCTTTCACTCTCTCTAAGGAAATTCCTATAAGCGGTTGCTTATGTGTATGGAATACATTACGTTCTTTAATGTATATAATGCATTTCACTGTTTCTCCAGTACACCCCACTTCCCACTTGTATCCTAGTATATAAACCCATAGAAAATGGTACCGAATATCTTATTAATTTTTGTTAACTTTCGCACTTGTGAAAGTCATGAATCCATCACATGTCATCCCCCACCAGCTATGGGTTATATAGTAGGGTAGACTGGAGTCTCTAACCTTGACAGTCTACAAGAAGGATCATGATGAATTGAAAAAGAAACATAGAGAAGACAACTGGAAATGGCTCCACTGTTTTTCCCACCACGTCATAAAAATTTCGCAGATAAGAAATAAAAACATAGTCTGTGGAAGCGTGATTGCCTATGTTACGTTTCTAAGATCACTCACTCTCTCTCTCTCTCTCTCTCACACACACACAGAGACATATATATATATATATATATATATATATATATATATATATATATATATATAGTCATCCACAAACAGACTACTGCGTAGCACATCAGTGTGGCTAGTTATCCGATTGTTTCAAGCTGGGATCGAAACTCGACTTATACAACCACAGTTAGAGACTCCCCCACCCAAGCCATCGGTACACGGTTGAAAGAAAGGCAAGTTTTTCTGTACTTATTCTGCGAATAAACACGCCAGTGACTGAGAGTGCTCAATTCAGGGAAGGGAAAAGCCTTGTAATATTAGTAGTAATAGTCATTGTTTACAAATTCGTACTTATTTTCCAAGAGTTCACAACCAAATTTAAACTTTTTCGGGTGCGTATATATATATATATATTCATTCTAATAAAATGCAAAATCTTTATCAGAACATGATCCTTAGCTTAAATAAGGTTTCGTAACTTGGACATCATTACTGAGCACTATATAATAATACTGTTAAACTTTGTAGCTTTGCTTTCAGTTCTGTTTTAAACGTGTCGTCGTTCTTTTTTTTTTTTTTTTAAATACTAGCAACGCTTCCCGACGTTGCTTGGCAGCAAATTTTGTCTAGATAAAAAGATGGACACTTTCTTTGCACAGATTATTAAAATGACCAAACGGACTTAACTTTACTACCAAAAATCGATTTACCTCTCACACCACTATATATTTACGTGAAATAAATATTTAATTACAACTATGGCTTCTTTTTGCCTTTTTAAAAAAAACTTTTAATGATCTCCAGGGTTGGCCTAATTCCACTTTATGTAACGTATAACACTCCATACGTCATAGCCTATCGGCATGCGAAGTTTGGTTGAAATCCATCCAGTAGTTTCTGAGTCGATAATGGAGAAACAGACAAACACACCATTTTATTTTTATAGATAACAAAAATGTTTGATTTATAAGTAATTTTACTAACAAAATCATTATGCAATGATAACAGCAAAATTGCAATATGAGCACTGGTAAAAATGATTGCTGAGAACATTAGGTTTATAATACCCAGAAATTCATATCCAGATGTCCTCAAGGACACATGGCACAGTGGATAAAGGCGCTGGTTAAATCCAGTGACAGGACCCAAAGAATATGAGTTCAATACGGTTAAGGCAGTGGAGAACTTTCAGAGGGAAATTAGCAGGAGATAACTGATAGCTGACATCCATTAAACATGGCACGTGGACTAGAAGTCTACCCCAGTGAGCGAAATAAAGGGTTCAGTTCGACTAGAAGTCTACCCCAGTGAGCGAAATAAAGGGTTCAGTTCGAAATTCCAACCACCTGAAGAAGGCCGGAGTGTACAACGGCCGAAACTTTGTGATAAATATGGCGACAAAGATGAGGACAATATTCCGAGTAATGTAAATAAAATCATTATTGTCATATATCTCTTTACCGGCATTCGTATAGAGATATTTCAAGTTTTTGCGTATTATTATATCTGTTTTACCATGCCATGTAGTTTTGGTCGCTTCTAACGAGATTAACATTTTCTAGATTTAATATATATTTTATATAAAATTTCTTTGTTATACAGCCACACATGACAGAGAAACAGAAACATTACAATAATATCATAATGTTGTCTAAAAATTCACTTGGCGGTTGAAGATTATATTTCTGAAAATAATCTATACAAAATCTAATACAGGATTTACAATCACGAGTCTTTATCATACACGTAAACGATAAGTGTTATACAGTAACATTTGATACAAAAACACAAAAAAGTAAAAATATTAGACAGTTTCTAGTGAATATAATACCCAAGAAAACAAACTGTAAACAAAGGTTACAAATTTTAGAAGCAATACATATACAGTCAATACAACTAATAATTAACAAAATCAGTTATAATTTCTGGATAGACACTATAAATTGCATTTACATTCTCAGAATCCACACGACGTCACGTTCATGCGAGAACTTCTTCCTTCTCGACGGCTCATGCTACTTAGGGAAGTTGTTGATAGTGACTCTCCACAACTTTTTATCGTATGTTTCTCTTAGTAAATTGTGTCTTTTTGCTGTATCTCCTAAACCCTACCCTGCCATTCATTCACAAAAGGTAGGTAGGTGCAGTTTTCCTCTGTATTGCGGTCAACCTCTCATGTGCGTATTAAATTTTCCAAACCCTCTTTCCTCATTATGTGTTCTAGAAATTTATTACTAATATTACGTATAAGTGTCCTGTTTTTTTTTAATTTTCTCTAAAACTTCGTTGCTCACATGTGAAGTCCTTGATATTCTCAGCATCCTTCTGTGAAACTCCATTTTTCCTGCAAGTTTCATCTTTGCAGAGATTGCCCCGCATTCACTGCTATATAGAACTTATATTTGTCCATATCACTGAGATAGGGTATCATGATTACTTACGTTATTTACATTATTTGGGATGCTCTCCTCATCTTCATTGCCATGTTTCCTCAAGAATAAATACCAGTGGATAAAGGCGTTGGTTAGATCCAGTGACTAGACCCAAAGAGTTGTGAGTTCATATACCAGGCTACAGCAGTGATGAACCAAGTGTTGAATTAAATAGAAATAACTGAAACACCCGGAAGAGGGATGACACGTGGAACTAGAACAATCTACGTCGGTGAACGAAATAAATGATTCGGTTCGAAATTCCAGTCAGCTGAAGAAGGCCGGGGGTTTACAACGGCTGAAACGTTGTGAATATGGCATTGATAATGAGGACAACAGTCCAAATAATGTAAATAATAAAAGAATATATATTACATAATATTCCAGTAGACATTTCTTTGTTTTAATGTAATTTTTATTTCTTAATACTTTTGCTTAGCTTAAGAAACTTAGCAACGAACATTAATTGGTATAAAAATAATTTAAAGAATTACCGTTCTTGTGATAAAGGATTTTCCAAGAATGCAATTATTCTGCGTCTTCAATTATTAGATATGAGCAAAAGTTTCTTTCCAGAAACTAATTATAAACTTTGTATTCTCGAATAGTCAAATGAAATCGGTGAGAAGTTTTGTATACATAAACTTCCTTGAATTTTGGTATTTATTTACAATGTTTTATACTCTTAAAAAAGCAGATAGTCGTAGATTGTTTAAAAAGTGACTATGAAACCTTTTATTCCAGTGTTAAGCTCATTATAAATATTAATAGGTTTATAAATAATATTACTTTGCTGACTTTTATCAAGAGTATGTAATAATTCTCTATACTTATTATCATAAGCACCAAAATGGCTACTTCATAAAATTATCAGCACTGTTGATGTAAATGTTTCTAATACTTTCAGGTTTATATTTAAGAAATGGCAATGAAGATGAGTACAACAGTCTGAATAATGTAAATAATGTTAGAATTTATATGACATAATATTTCAGTTTCTTTTCTTTGTTCTAATGTAATTATTGTTTCTTAATACTTTTGCTTAGCTTAAGAAACTAAGAAACGAACATAAATTGGTATAAAAATAATTTAAAGAATTACCGTTTTTGCGATAAGCAAAGGATTTTCCAAGTATGCGTTTGCAATTATTAGATATGAGCAAAAGTTTCATACCAGAAACTAATTATAAACTTTGTATTCTCGAATAGTCAAATGAAATCGGTGGGAAGTTTTGTATACATAAACTTCCCTGAATTTTGGTATTTACTTACAATGCTTTACAGTCTTAAAAAAGCAGATAGTTGGGGATTCTTTAAAAAGTGACTGCGAAACCTTCTTTTCCAGTCTTAAGCTAATTTCCTCTGTCTCTATTGCATTCAATCTGTCCTGTGAGTATCAAATTTTCCAAGTCTCAGTACTCATACTGAAATTTTTTCGTTATTATTATTGCATATGTTTTTTTACCAGAGCTTATATTGCAATTTTGTGTTGTTATTCATTGCTTTTCTCTAGCACTCCTTATTACTGGTTCGCATATTATATTCATTTCTATGCTTAGTCGGCCCAAGAGATTTTTGTGGCCTAGCATATATACTGATTCCTTAAGTTTTCATATTTTTCACTGATGTCCTCTATTATTTTAACCTCATCCCACAGGGGATGGTGACCACGCTTCTCCCTCCATATGTGGTCAGCTATGGGGAGTGGTGTCTTACTCAGAAGAGGTGTTTGCGAAGTGTTGAAACACTTTTGAAGATTGTCCTGATCTTATATGGACCACAGATCTTTTGTATTTTCTCCGATAACCCCTTCACATAGGGTAGGCAGATTGAAGAGTTCGGCTCAAAATTCCAATGACCTGAAGAAGACCAGAGCGTACAAAGTCTGAAACGTCATGAATATGGCATTGAAGATTAGGATAACAGTCCGAATAATGTAAATAATGCAAGTAATCATAATACCTCATCTGAGAGATATAGACAGATATATAGAGAGACATAGACATAAAGGCCGATGCATACAACGGCCGAAACGTTGTAAATATGACAATGAAGATGGGGATAACAGTCCGAATAATGTAAATAATGTAAATAATCATAATACCTCATGTCAGAGATATAGACAGATATTGAAGAAAAATTCCAATCACCTGAAGAAGGCCGGTGCATACAACGGCCGTAACGTTGTGAATATCGCAATGAAGATGCGGATAACAGTTCAAATAATGTAGATAATGTAAGTAATCATAATACCTCATCTCAGAGATATAAACACAACAAGGAACGAGGGCTTGGAAAATTTGATACTCACAGGATAGATTTAATGCAGAGGAAAACAATGCATAACCTACCTAGAGATGGCAGAATAGGGTTTAGGAGAGATAATAAAAGGACAGAATTTATTAAGGGCTTCAAAGAACAGAAATGAGGCTTGAAGGGACACAGCCTATAGAAAGAGATGTGGAAATGAACATTAGGATGGCCAACCTCCTTTGACATCTTTATTTACATTACGCCGTGAAGCAGCCATCTCTAATATATATATATATATATATATATATATATATATATATATATATATATATATAAAAGAAAGAACAGTAAGATATATAATCCGGTGTTTTATAGATATTTTTATTTTTACAAAATAGTGCTCAATGTAAATTTACAGAGCATTAATATTATAAATTAATTGATTTAAAATATGTTTTTTTCGCTACACAGTTCCAACCTTGTTTCAAAAATTTATATTCTATTCATACGAACCTATCCTAAAAATCTTGTCGGCATTAAATAACCCATTGAGGTTGATATGCCGTAAAACAAAATAAACGAAATCAAACTAAACCAAAGAATACATATTCTATTCATACAAAACTATCCTAAAAATGTTGTCAGCATTAAATTAGCCATTGAGTTTGATATGCCGTAAAACAAAATAAACAAACCAAATTAAACCAAGGAATATATATTTTCATTCATACGATCCTATCCTAAAAATCTTGTCGGCATATATATATATAAATTATGTGCGTGTGTGTGTATAGATAGATAGATAAATAGATAGATAGGGGACATAAATACAACTATTATTGCTTCTGAGAAATGTTTCAATGCATTTTCCCTATAAATAGCCTAGGTGTCAAAAACGACATCTCGGCCATTCAAGGTAAAACCTCAAATATCAGCTATTCCACTGAATATTTTTTAAAGAATTAAGTCTGTTAATCATCTTTGCTGAAATTCAATAATTGTCCATAAGACTCAGCATCGAACCAAAACTAGTTATTCCATAGTAATTTGTTGAAAATTTGAAGGTGTCAAAAACGACACCACGGCCGTCCTGGTGTTAATACATCAACAAGAAAAAAATTATAATAAACATAGAACATAATTTGGGCGCATGTATATGCTACTGATCAGTTATGTTTGTGTATTTATCTGAGAGCGTATTCCTCCATTTAGCCGCCAGTTTGAGTTTAGTACGTAGTTGTTGAAGCGTGAGTCAAACATCTGAGTGCTTGCCAGCGTCAAGGTTGATCTTTTGCAAAAGAACCATCAGTAGCTAGACAGAGTGCCGATGTACGTACTGTGCCGAAGTGAACCGAACAGCGACTTTAGAACTCGTTGTTTCATGCCGAGACACGGTGGTGTTTAACTGTTTCGGACAGCCAACAGGGTCGAATGACTGTTCAGGAAACGAATCACTGACTTTAAGTGCAGGGTTCATGTTGCGGTCACAATTATATGCACTCGTAAAGAGTTCTAGAGATATATTAGCCTAAGCTGAAAGCGAACGATTCTTTTCACTAAGGAGTAAAAAAAAAAGTGTTAATTGTTAAGTTTCAAGAATATCTTTATGCATTTTAAATAATTTAAATGCTTTCTTTGAAAATAAATTTTGGTTTTATTTGAAATATGGTATCCAAAAGCTAATCCTAATTAAAAGAAATTTAGTTTACTGAGAGCCTCAATAAGTTAGGAGAGCGAGAAGAGGGGACTAAGCATAAACTACAAGACAGAATGCATCGTAATCAGGAAAAGGATGATCCCGAAATGCGATTTGCAGATCAGGGACACTAAAATGAAACATGTGCGGAAACTTAAATATCTGTGAAGTGTTTTGACAGAGGATGGTAATTAAGACGCTGAGAACCGAAGACGTATTGGGACGGCCAAAGACGCATTCCAAAAGCTAGGCAGAGTATTACGAGACAGGATATAGTTCTACTGAAGGATGCTGAGGATATCATGGATCGAGTGCGTGAGCAACGATGAAGTTTTGAAGAGGATGCATACAAGGAGGAAGCTTATACTTAACATCAGGAAAACAGTTGAAATTTCTGGGACACGTTTTGAGAAAGGACGGCATGGAAAATCTGATACTCACCGATCAAATAGAGGAAAAGTGAGACAAGGGAATGCAATGTTTATTTTGTTTTACGGCATAATAACCTCAATGGGTTATTTAATGCCGACAAGATTTTTAGGATAGGATCGTATGAATGAAAATATATATTCCTTGGTTTAATTTAGTTTGTTTATTTTGTTTTACAGCATATCAAACTCAATGGCTAATTTAATGCTGACAACATTTTTAGGATAGTTTCGTATGAATAGAATATGTATTCTTTGGTTTAGTTTGATTTCGTTTATTTTGTTTTACGGCATATCAACCTCAATGGGTTATTTAATGCCGACAAGATTTTTAGGATAGGTTCGTATGAATAGAATATGTATTCTTTGGTTTAGTTTGATTTCATTTATTTTGTTTTACGGCATATCAACCTCAAATGGGTTATTTAATGCCGACAAGATGTTTAGGATAGATTCGTATGAATAGAATATGTATTCTTTGGTTTAGTTTGGTTTCATTTATTTTGTTTTACGGCATATCAACTTCAAATGGGTTATTTAATGCCGACAAGATGTTTAGGATAGATTCGTATGAATAGAATATGTATTCTTTGGTTTAGTTTGGTTTCTTTTATTTTGTTTTACGGCATATCAACCTCAAATGGGTTATTTAATGCCGACAAGATTTTTATTGCTGGTAATATTTTTGTTCAAATATATTGCTGGTAATATTTTTTTTTACCAAAAATGTATTGCTGTTAATATTTTTTTCTTCAAAAATGTATTACTGGTAATATTTTGCTTTTTCAAGAATGTATTGCTGGTAATAATTTTTCCTTCAAACATTCATAGTGTATTGACTCCAGTTTGGGGGTTAACTATTTGTCCATAGCTGGAACCCTAACAGGTGCTGCCACCCTGAGTTCAGGTGGATCTGGAAACACTTGCAATTAAGAAGTGGTTCCACGCTCCTCAAAATCTTCTGATCAGAGGCCTTGTTGCTGGACGTAGTTTATCGTCTTACCCAGGACGCGGATGTAGTTTATCATCTTACCCAGGACTCGATATGGAAATGTAGTTAAAGGCAATAATTCAGAATTGTTTCCTCTTTGAACAAAATAATCTAACAGTTGCTAAAACGAAAAAACCAAGACACTTTTAGAAACGGTCACACTCGAAAATGGCATTAAAATTTACATTTTCGTTTCTTCAAACATGTCTTTACTTAATAAAATAAAAATGCTTCTTACGAACAGCAATGGGACACATTTCAAAACTGCACTGAAAAATTACAAGTAATTAAAAAAATTATTAAGTGTAGATTTTTTTGTTTCTTCTGAAAAAAATAACGTGTTTTATTAAATTATGCAAGTATCAATTGCCAGAAAAAATATTTTCTTGGTGTTATTGAATTGTTTTGGTAAGATTCGGGATGATAAGATTGGTAAGATGTTCATATTGATTAATTTTTTTTACTGAAATAACATTTTCAGGGATTTTTAAAAATATAACATAACAGAATTATAAAACCCAGGTTGTGTGTGTGTCTGTTCGTTTATATATTGGATAGGATTTCCTACATTTTTCAACCAATTTCAACAGAACTTCACAGGACTACGTAAAATTACCTTGCAGTGGTTCTGACAGCGCCAAAATTTGGAAAAATACAACTGTTTTTGCACGAAATCAATTTGAAAACACGATTAAGAGGCATCGCTGTGGCGAGAATGAAAGACGGACAACTCATATCGAGTCATACTTATTATAAAATCCAGGTTGTTTGTGTGTGTGTCTGTGTGTGTGTTCGTTTATATATGGGATCGGATTTCCTATATTTTTCAACCGATTTCAACAAAACTTCACTTTTTTTTTTATGTAGTGTTTCTTATTGTCTTGCACACTTTTTTTTTTTTTATTTTTACATTCAGAATGCTTTAAAAATTCCATTTACAAGACAATTGTTTATAATAAAATTCTATTCAATCGGTAGACTCATAACGATTGAAGACAATGTTTTTGTTTGAGTTTGGGTTTGACCAATTCGTTAAAAAAAAACAAGAAAAAAACAAACAAAACAAAACAAAAAACTAATTAAGACATGCGTGTCCATCACCCTTAAACAATAATCTTTGTCAATTTTATTTTTCAGTCTTTATGATGGTCGATACTTGATCTATCTCTTACTGTTACATCCTCGGGCAACGCCGGACTCTACTGCTAATACTATATAATATGAACTATAAAAATGACTGACTAACAAAAGTTGACTAATAAAAAAAGAAAACTCTTCGTACAAACATGAATTTCAAAATTGCACTGAAAAATTACAAGTAATTAAAAAAATTATTAAGTGCAGATTTTTTTTCAATCTCTTCTGAAAAAAAAAATACACACGATATATCGAAAAGGGGAGGGCGTGAAGCACACCTTAAAAATATTTCCATAGACTTTTCTTATAAGATACACTATTAAATATACAATTGATTCATTAAGGAATAAGTAGTGAAAATTCTGTATGGATTCCATAATTTTCTGATTTTTGGCAAACATTTTAAAACAGAGGTTAGCGAGTTTTTGCTTTCATTTCAAAAAAAAAAAAAAAAGAAAAAAAAAAAGAAAAGAAAGCAACTATTTAATTTTTGTACCTAGTTTACTCACAGCTTGTGCGATGTATGCACTCAAATTTGAAATGTCAGGACAATCCAAAAAATGCACGTGTACTCTTGTCAAAACCGTCAGAATTTGTCATCGTATGCACGCTCCTTTCAAATCAAAACATCTTTGTGAAAGAGTTACACAAATTGTGATATATGAAGATGAAAGACAGACTCCATGTAAACACCAGGAAAGGTTCCTAAAACATACGATATTTGAAGAAAATTAGAAATGAAAAAAAAAAAAAGGATTCATACTTTTTTTCTTCTTCTTCTTCTTCTTCTTCTTCTTCTTCTTCTTCTTCTTCTTCTTCTCTGTGACGTGTCCCTTCATAGCATGATCATTTGTTAAAATTATGGCCGCTTATTATAATGTATCCTAGTAGAAACCATGGAAATATTTCAATGAAAGAGAATACTGAGGAATACTTTAGATTTAAAGAAACACACAGTCTCTTAGATTTCATTACTAACCATTGCACATCTAGCGAAGTTAAAAAAGAATATCATTATTAACATTACTTGCATTCTGAAATTCTCCATTATTTGGAGTATTAGTGCTGTATTATTATTATTATTATTATTGTTGTTGCTGTTGCTGTTGTTGTTTTATATCCTTTGTTTCCTGGTGCATACTCATTTCTTTCCGGGTCCCAACCAGAGACATACAGTCAGAAATGGCATCATGACATTTTCTACTGAGCAGTTTTCAAAAAAAAAAAAAAATCGCACATATTTTCATAGATAAAGCCCTTCGTAAGGTGTGAGCTGTACGCGTGAGAACAATTTTTTTGTATTTCTTTAAGGCATGGGCTACCAGGGATTCCTTCAATGTGTTTATTGGAATCTTTTCCAATCAATCCGAGGGCTCCAACTCCAACTGGAATTGTTAATGTCCTCGTGTGCCACGTTTTTGAGATCTCGATTTCAAGGTCCTTATACTTTAAGAGATTTTTGAAGAACTTCATAGATACATTACAATCTGTAGGGACTGTCATGTCAATAAAGAGGCACATTTTGTCTTGGCAGTTTCTAATCACGATATCAGGACGAATAGCTTTGTCTGTGTATATTGTAAAATCCCATGAAATTATTACGAATCCTATCTCCGTAATCGGGTCTGGGTGGTGTTCATACCAATTTTTTGAAGTTTCCTTTCCGCAAACGTTGCAGATTTTTCAGTGCAGATA
Source organism: Acanthosepion pharaonis (assembly GCA_903632075.3). Taxonomy (NCBI): domain Eukaryota; kingdom Metazoa; phylum Mollusca; class Cephalopoda; order Sepiida; family Sepiidae; genus Acanthosepion; species Acanthosepion pharaonis. Next base: position 959,505 of record CAHIKZ030003391.1, on the reverse strand, counting down.
TTGGCCCATTCTGCCGTAATATGTAATATATGAAGCTACAATCTTTCCCGAAGAAAATATCAGCCTGAAAAAAAGTTACATAGTTATATCCGCTGGTAATTGGAAGCAGCGTTTGTACAAAGACAGACGCTCTTTTAAATATCGATACCTAAAAAAATCAAACTTCCTTATCCAAACACTACTGGGATCTGGTGGATAAGGGACTAACCCCGCGTTTCGAATAGAGATTCTTATCAAGAGCGAGAACCCCTAATAACTTCCGCGATTGGTGTGATATTCAAATATACAAATCAACCATTCGCCCTTGCATGGAGTATTGCTGCCATATATGGTCTGGTGCACCTTCTGTTTACATCGGAGTTCTTGACAAGATCCAGAGGCGGATATGTAATATAATTGACTCTGATCTGACATCTCGTCTACAGTCGCTCTCTCATAGACGCGCCGTCGCCTCTCTCTGTCTTTTTTACAAGTACTTTCATGGTAATTGCTCCGATGAGCTGTTTTCACTGGTTCCTAGACTTCATGAATTCAAGCGACCTACGAGGCTTGCACCCCGCTCTCAGCCTTTCACTGTAGAAACATTTAAATGTAGCCGTCTCTTCTACTCCAATAGCTTCATACCTCGCACCTCTCGCCTGTGGAACACCCTTCCCAATGACTGTTTCCCTGAGAGTTATAATCTCCAACTATTCAAATGTAATGTCAATCGACATCTCCAGTTACCTTGATCTATCCACTATCCTTCTCCTCATCCTTTCTTCTATCACTCCTATCTGCTCTCGCTCCAAATCCTCTGCACCCCCCTGCATCCTAGTGACTTCCCGCCTTGCTCAGGGCGTAATGCTTAAAAACGAAAAAAAATTATGCATTGCGGAAAAAAAAATTATTATTAAAGATAAAAATTCAGAAGAGTTGCTGAATCTTCGTAGTGAGATCATTTCTAAATGTAGACATAAAAAACGCTTTAAAACATAAATACGGTTTTATAATAGTTCGATCTTGGATCACAAACATCGGACATGACATTTAAATCGAATGACACTTATTATTACCTATATAGATCATTGTCTGTGTTTATGTGGTGGACTTTATATTTTTGATCATTCAATTTGTGTTTGCAGACTTTATTCATGTGTTGGTATATGGGTATGTAGGTATGTAGATAGAAAGTTTTCCTAGATAACTGATATACAAAATCTGATAATTTTCTGATATCTTTATATACCGAGGTATATATGTAGACACGTTAATCACTCCGTGTCTTTTTTTTTTAAATATTGTTAACGTTTTCTTCCTCAGTAGTTTTTTAAGTACAAATTAGTTTAATTCTACCCATCTAGTTTCATATGTTAAATGTATGTATAGATGGATGTGTGGGTTTTACTTTTTTTTTTTTTATATATATATATATATATATATATATATATGTATATATATATATATATATATATATATATATATATATATATATATATATATATATATATCCAGGGCTGACCAAGCTCTTTAGTGTTATCGAACACGATTGCTCTAGGAGATGGAAAACTCTTACACGAAAAGCCTGAGGTATATTGTCTGCTTCGTCAGTGGCATTTATTTGCACCGACTAAGTATATCAATAGTTCCGAAAAGTGTGGATGGTTCTGCACAAGCCTTCACTACTTTAATCAAATCAGCTGCCCCGACAAGTTACTTTCGCTGGTTTCCAGACTGCATGAATTTAAGCGTGATACTAGGTTGGCATTTCGGTCCCACCCTTTCACTATGGAAAAGGTTAAATGTAGCTGTCTCTTCTACTTCGAGGTTTTCTTATCTCACACTTTGGAATCCCTTCCTATTACTTGCTTCCTTGATAGCTATAATCTTCAAATATTCAAATGTAATGTCAGTCGACATCTTCTGATACCTTGATCTTTGCCCCCGTCCTTCTCTTTATCCTTTCCTCAAATATGCTTCTTTACCCTTGTTTTATACCCACTGCAACCCCTTACGTGCTAGTGGCACTCCCGCCTTGCTTGGGGTGAAATGGTTAAAAAAAAGTAAATAAATAAACATCGCCATAGATTCTTGTTCTTTGTACGTTTAACACATTTTCTCTTTTTTTTTTAAAAAAAAAACTCACGCTGCGTTATTTTCCGTTATCTCACATCAAATGTGTCTTGTGAATATCAAATTTGCTCAGCCTTCTTTCCTCATTATGTACTCAGCTGTTTCTTCCTGATGTTAATTATAAGTGACTTTTTTTTACACCATTTTCTCTAAAAATTCGCCGTTACTCACATGTTCGGTTCATGGTATTCTCAGAATCTTTCTATAGAACAACATTTCTGTTGCGTTAAGTCTGTCCTTCATCTGTGAAAAGATTGACAAGCATTCACTGTCATAGAGGAGGATTGATCATACTTATTATAAAACCTAGGTTGTGTGTGCGTGTGTGTGTGTTTGTGTGTGTGTGTGTGTCTGTACGTTTATATATTGGATCGGATTTCCTATATTTTTCAACCGATTTCAACAAAACTTCACAGGACTACGTAAAATTACCTTGCGGTAGTTCTGACAGCGCCCAAAATTGGAAAAACACAATTGTTTTTGCACGAAATCAATTTGAAAACACGAGTAGGAGGCATCGCGTGAATGAAAGGGGGACAACTCATATCGAGTTATACTTATTATAAAATCCAGGTTGTTTAAATGTGTGTATGTGTTCGTTTATATATGGGATCGGATTTCCTACATTTTTGAACTGATTTCAACAAAACTTCACTTTTTTTTTGGCAGGTAGTGTTTCTTATTCTCTTGCACACTGTTTTCTTTATTTTTACATTCAGAATGCTTTAAAAATCCCATTTGCAAGACAATGTTTATAATAAAATTCTATTCAATCAGTAGACTCATAACGATTGAAAACAATATTTTCGTTTGAGTTTGGTTTTGACCAATTCGTAAAAAAAAAAAAACTAAAAAAAAAAAAAAAAACTAATTAAGACATGCGTGTCCATCAACCTTAAACAATAATCTTTGTCAATTTTATTTTTCAGTCTTTATGATGGTCGATACTTGATCTATCTCTTACTGTTACATCCCCGGGCAACGCCGGGCCCTACTGCTAGTATTACATAAAAGTTCAGTACCCTTTTCTTTGTTTCTAACGAATTTTCTCCGTTTCTTAGCTTTTAGAAGTCATCTTCCGCTATCCCAATGCGCCTTCGGATTTCAGTGTCGCACTTTCGGCATACGGTTAAAACAATTCCCAGATATTTAAATTTTTGTACTTGTTTTATTTTGGTATCTACAATTGGTAATTTGCTTGTTGGGCGGTTGCTAATTATGCATTCTATCTTCTTGCAATTGATTTTTAATCCCTTTTACTCGATTTCGCTCACGACCTTTTTTAAGAGTTCTTGTAGTTTCCTTTCTATGCCTAAGATCATTACGCTGAGAATTTTCGATTTGACTAGATTAACATATGGCAAGATGCAGACATTGAGCCGCCCACTTATTTTCGCACATTTTCTTACATATATATATATATATATATATATATATATATATATATATATATATATATGTATGTATTACTATTCATCTCTTTTCTTTCTTTCTTTCTTTTTCTTTCTTTCTTTCTGTTTCTTTTCTTCTTGCTTTACACCCTTGCCTTTACATTCGACTTTTGTTAGAAGCATGACGTCACGCGGCTTCATCTAAATGAACCGATCGACCTTGCTGGCAGGTAGAAGTTTCTCAGCCGCCTGAAGACAGACATGTGGCACCCCGAAATGGCAGGATATAGATATGAGGTTTTATCGACATATCTATCTATCTATCTATCTATCTATCTATCTATCTATCTATCTATATATATATATATATATATATATAGACAGATGGATGTTGAAATGGACAGAAATGAAGAGAAATAGACTCAATTATTTACCTACATATGAATTCACGGATGAAACAAAAACTGAGAACTTGTTTTATAACAGATATGGCGTCTTGATATTTGCGATAACAAAAGAAAAACTATCCAAGTTTTTAAAAAAGAGAGAAGCAATAAGAAGAAAACAATTTGGGAATGAACCCATGTATAGAGAGAGAGAGAGAGAGAGAGAGAGAGAGAGAGAGAGAGAGATAAATATATATATATATATATATATATATATATATAGAGAGAGAGAGAGAGAGAGAGAGATCCTTATAGAAAAAAATGATTAATTGAAAATTATTTGAATAAAATGATACGATCAAGGAAGGTGCCGTGTTTACATCTGTTGAAATAATTTGAGCCCTTTCACCATTTTGTATTCTTCAAACTGTTTTTTTTGTTGTTGCAGCAAATAAAGATATTTTTCTAATTTTTTCTTAATATACTGACCATATCGGTCTATATCTCTGAGATGAGGTAATATGATTATTTGTATTATTTACGTTATTCGAACTGTTATCCTCATCTTCATTGCCATAGTCACAACGTTTCAGCGGATGTACACTCCGGCTTTCTTCAGGTGATTGGAATTTCGAACCGAACCCTATAAATCCGCAAGGACACATGGCTCAGTGGATAAAGACGTTGGTTAGATCCAGTGACTAGACCCAATGAGTTGTGAGTTCAATACCAGGCCACAGCAGTGGTGAGCAAAAATATTGGAGAGTTGAGTTAAAAAGAAATAACTGGGGTATTCGGAAGAGGCATGGCACGTGGAAGTAGAACAATCTACAGCGGTGGATGAAATAAAGGGTTCGATTCGGAATTCCAGTCACTTGAAGTTGGCCGGAGCTTAAATGGTTAAAACATGAATATGCCAATGAGGATAACAGTCCGAATAACAAATTATTCTGATCATGTCCAAAGATGTTCACATACCAGTGGTATTGATAATTTCTAGGCACAACCGATAACATTTAAAAAATCTTTTTGCTCATGGGGCAAGTCTTTGGAAAGTGGACTGGACTGATCATGTCGTTCATGAATTGTTTTATTGCCAACTGTAAAGAGTTTTTTCAATAGCTTTATTTATAGTATACTAAAGAAAATACTTACCAAAGTAAGTGTAATATTTTATTACACATTACTTTTGTGTCTTCAGTACGGTTAATTTACAAATATTTATATAGTTTATTGCAGGGGTCGGTAACCTTTTGCTAACGATGTGCCGACTTAGGGTTTAAAATCATTCAGTGTGCCAACCGCATACGTATTTTTATACAAGTCAAGGTCAATATACCTGATCTACAATATATTTTATATAGTAACATATAGTATATATACTTTAGTATATATTAAAAATGGAAACAGATAAATATCTTCTTTGCGTTGTAGTAGTTATTTGTCCCTACTTCGGGATGTTATTTGCGGCTGTCATTTGCTAGGAAATTTCATGGCGTGCCACCTGTGGCTCGCGTGCCATAGGTGGCTGACCCTTGGTTTATTGTGTAAAAATGCAAAATATAATATTTTAAGTAAAATTTACTGTTCACGAGGAAATTGAAAGAATTTAACGTTTGCTATATCTACTTTAATTTAGCATCATCTCTGTCTGTAAGTCTGTCTGTCAGTATCTATACATAGGGTGCGATAGGTAAATTGTCGCCATTATATATTTTTTTATTTCGCGCATGCGTGTTGTTTGTTTTTTGATTTTGTTGACTGCAGAGTACAGTAGGGTCAGTTGGGCGTCGTCTCTGAGAAAAAAGGGCCCCATGACGCAATCCACTCTGCCAGAAGTTTGGAAACGGCATTCGTGCCAGAAGCTCCAATATGAACATTTCAGTGTGTTTGGATGTCAGTTTGAAGACAGTGCAGAGGATTCGGAAAGCGTTGGATGAGTCTCATGTCAATTACGAAGGTGTTTGAAGTGATCACTAGTGATGGCGACGTTATGTCTCTATTCACTTTCTCACGTTACCCCAGACTCAACACAGTGCCTTGAGAAGGTAGTGCTGCTCTGGGCTAAGAGGTTGGCTGCTGAAAGACTTTATGTCTGGCAACAGGACTCTGCACCATGTCACAAAAGGAAGAGAACCCAGTCATAGCTGTAAGACAATTTATGCTACCACATCACCTCTTATATCTGGCCACCTAACTCTCCAGACTGCAAACATCCCTTGATTATTATGTGTGGGTCGAGGTTGAGCGAGAGACCATCTACTTGTAACACCAAAGATGAACTGAAGGCAAGGATTATGGCAGCCTTCCCTAATTAAACAAGGATCACGTCCAGAAGAGATGCAGGAGATTCCGATGTCGTTTGGAGGCCGTGGCTGAAGCCAATATCGATTTTATTGAATTTACTCTTTAGTATTTCAAAATAATTTTTACGTAATTTGGACGACAATTTATCCATCGTACCCTGTATACCTATATATATATATATATATATATATATATATATATATATATATATATATATGTACATTTCGGTAGACTTGAATGCAGAGTAAGACTCTTCTCGGCCTTTGAATTCAGAGTTGTTCTTCTCCTCGACTGGTTGCCAACCAAAGACTAAACAGCTACTTATTGCGGATTGACGATTTTTTTTTCTGATTCCGAGCCACTATCCATTACACACAATCACCCCGCACCATCCGTTCATATATATATATATATATATATATATATATATATATATATATATATATATATATATATGAACTATTATAGCTATTTTTAAAATCTTTTTTCCCTCGAGATTGATTTGATTATTGGCAAATCAAAATTCGAAGGTTTTTTCGAAACGAGAATAGTTACCTATATATATATATATATATATATATATATATATATATATATATATATATATATATTTCATTTGGCAAAAATGTTCGGCATTCTACTTTGACAAAGGCAGTCTAGTCCATAATATTTGCACTTTTTTTTCAAGAATTGGAATTTGTGTTCAAGTCATTTTCACCGCTAATGATTCTGTTTTTGCGGTATTCGAATTTTTTTTTTTTAAACATTTCACCCCAAGCAAGGCGGGAAGCCACTAGGAAGCAAGGGGTTACAGAAAATTTAGATCAAGATCAGATAGGATTGATAGAAGAAAGTATGAGGAGGAGGGTAGTGGATAGATCAAGACAACTGGAGATGTCGATTGGCATTACATTTGAATAGCTGGGGATTATAGCTCTCAGGAAAACTGGAATAGGGAAGAGAGTTCCACAGGCGAGAGGTGCGAGACATGAAGCTATTGGAGTAGAAGAGACGACTACATTTAGGAGTTTCGACAATGAAGGTTGTGAGAGCGGGATGCCATCCTCGTAGGGCGCTTGAACTCATGACGTCTGGGAACTAGCGAATGCAGCACCTCGAAGCAATTTCCATGAAAGTATTTGTAGAACAGATGGAGCCTTGAGGAACACCTGCGTTCGTGAGATAGGAACTGGAGGAGAATCCGTTGAGAACGATCTTCAATTCACGGTTTGACAGAAATGATTGTATTAGGTTATATAATCGACCCGTAATGCCATAACCCTGGAGCTTGCGAAGAAGGCCGGCATGCCAAACCCTATCAAAGCTTTGGAGATGTCTACAAAGTTTCTAGAATGCAGAAAACGTATAGTTTTATCATTGCACAACTTTTAATAAGTGAAATTAAAGTTATATAATCTGAACAATTCGACAAATCATCGATAAATAAAACTAATTATTTTTTAGTTCTAGGATAAGTTGGCATTAACCCAAACTCCTGGCTACATTGGCCCGACTAAAAATTTCACATCCTAAAAATTAATACTGTTATATACTTTTCAAATATAAGTGTAATTTATATATTTTAACTTTGTTCAATAGCACTAAAGTATGTTAGTAAGCATTGAAAATTTTCCCTGCTCAAGTCTTCCGTTGTTTTCAAATCAAGCGACATCCTCCTTAATCAAGACTTTTTAAAAATTGGTCTATCAAAGAGTTAGTAGTGCACTTCTTTATACATGTTGGGTCAGCCAGCATTTCAGTGTACAGGTATTTCGTATAAAATTTAAAAAAAAAATATTTAATAGGAGAAACAAACATATACAGTGCTGTTCGATAAAAGGGACTCACCTGATTTTTTTTTTACTAAATGTTCTCTTCTCCGATAAAACGAAAGTTGAGCTAAATTCAAAGGATAAGCGATCTAAAATCGGAAGAAGCTTTGAAAGCTCTTTGAATTTAGCAGTAAGTACTGCCAAGCATCCGTTCAGTATAATGTTCTGGGGATGCTTTTCTTTTCATGGAACTAGTTTCTTAAAACCTATTGAAAAGACCCTCAGGAGGGAGCAGTACAAGAGAATTTTAGAGTCTTGTCTGCTCCCTTCAGTTGAAAGGGTGCAAATCGATCCCACCGAACTCATTTTTATGCATTATAAAGTACAGGCTCTCCAGAAAGCAGTTGAGCAACATTCTCCATAAGTTTTCTATTGGGTTGAGGTCAGGAGATTGGGGCGGCCATGTCATAACACTCACCTGATTCTCATCAAAGTATTCCTTCATCAATTATGATTTGTGACAGGGAACATTATCCTGCATAAAAATGAGCTTGGAGTGGTCGATTTACACCCTTTCAGCAGAAGGGAGCAGACAAGACTCTAAAATTCTCTTGTACTGCTCGCTCCTGTGTGTCTTTTCAATAGGTTTTAAGAAACCAGTTCCATGAAAAGAAAAGCATCCCTAAAACATTATACTGAACGGATGCTTGACAGTACTTACTGCTAAATTCAAAGAGCTTTCAAAGCTTATTTTTCCGATTTTAGATCGCTTATCCTTTGAATTTAGCTCCACTTTCGTTTCATCGGAGAAGAGAGCATTTAGTAAAAAAAAATCAGGTGAGTCACTTTTATCGAACAGCACTGTACATGTAAGAAATAATTTGATAATATAGATTATCCAGTAATAAAGGAAAACAAGGAGGCAAGTTGGAGTAATGAATAGTGGCACGGATTGGGAAATCGGAGAGCCGAGTTCGAATTCAAGTCGAATCCATTACATTCGCTTACATGCTAATACCCTCTTCTCCCATAAATAGCAGGAGAGGCAACTCTGAATTCAAAACCGATCCTTCAGTTTGGGGGTTGTGCAGTAGGCTAACAACCTACTTGTTACAGAAACCGCGACAATATCTTGCGGCCCTACGTTCCTCAAGGAATTTAAATGCACGTTGATATATATTTAGTAGACTCAGCAATTTTCAATCTGCTTGTCTGAATCATCTTCAAGAAGCGAGAGCAAGATCTAAAAGGTCAGCCAATCTAACAGTGATCTCATTTCGCAATGCTCACACTGAACTGAATCAATAAGCTAACAGATCCTCATACGTTGAAACCGACGAGAGAGTCCATTATTATAATTATATATATATATATATATATATATATATATATATAAAAGGAAAACATTATCATGTTTTTAATTGTATCTAGACACATAAAATAAAAGTTAATTTCAATCTCCGTTTTTGTCTTTCTCTTTTTATTTAATTTTGCCATGAAAATAAAATATTCCTGCAAACAAATATATAGGCATGCTTTTGCAAACGATGTATTTAGAGCTAATTATAAAATTACTATGGAGCAATCGCGATAAAATCGTGCTGCAGTGTAGATGAATTTATGTCTCGCCACCAAAAATGACAGTAGCACTGATATGGGAGTCCATATTTATCTTGTACCTATTAACCGTGACCTTTTTACGCGTTGTATAGTAGTTCAGCTGCACGTAATACCATTCTCACCAGTAATAAGTGAGCCATGACCTTTATCGCTATCCTGCGATGGTGAAGCGACTTCTTGCTCGACAGAGTAAAGAATTCCAGACACGCCAAAAGCAGGCCTCGTTGCTACCTGTTACGATCCCCATTTAAGCATTTATGATATGCGGTTATCGAATGATACTCACTATGCCATGTTAAAATCAGACTCCAAGACATGTCTTATGATCGATAGTTTTATCTGATATGATTTCATAGTTTCAATGAAGTGAGATTTATAAAGGATGTTCCAATGACTTGGGCCGATTTTAAATCTCTGTCTATAAAAGGCAGGATGTGTGTGTGTGTGTGTGTGTGTGTGTGTGTGTGTGTGTAACGAATGCACGGCTGCAATTTTCGACGGATCTGCACCAAAATTTACATGCACATGCTCCAAGTTAGCGGGAAGGCCAAAACCGACATTGCATTTCCCAACTCCCATCGATAGTGGAAATAATCGATTTTTTTATGCTTCTACTGCAGTTTTCATGTAGTTTACGGCCATTTTCTACTGGCCAGAGTGAGAGCCAACAGCTGACTGACACGAATTTTAACTAGCATGCTAGCATGCAAAAAATAATCGATAGCTGCATTCGTCACAAGTGGGAAAAATTTAAATCTGCATGGCACTTTAATCCAATTGGTTCATTCGCTTGCTTAAACTCAACGTTGATTCTGATTCCGCAGAACTGGGTTGGGTGTGAAAAAGTATTTGTTGTTAACATTCTTTTTTCATTCGGTTTTTCCAGTTACGAGTCCTTTTTTTAAAGCTGATCGTTTTGTGTTTATTTTGTTTAGTTTTTTTTTTGGTAACAGATTTAATGTTTAGTATAGAGCTTAGAAAAAATTGGCAGTGTGAGATAGGCAAGAAGTAAGACATGTAGCAACATCAGCACGGCAAAAGGCTCTCATTTAAAGGCAAGGAAGGGCAAAAATATTTTAAGTCGAATGATAGCGATTGCTGTATGAGTCGTACAATTTTTGAATCAAGCACGGGCAACGCCGGGCCATGCTGCTAGTGTGATCTAAGTTTAAGCGTCTAATTTTTTTTTCTTTCTTTCAGATTTAACAAATTAAGTGGCAATTTCAACTATGGTTAACAATCAAACAGCGTGTTAAACTTCAAGAGTGCAACTGGAAAAATTGTTTGTAAATTCAAACAAACTGGGTCGCTGGCAGATGTGAAAACACCATTGCGCGCACGTTTAGGTCGTTCAGCTGAAAACATTGCTGCAGTGCACGAGAATGTGGCTGAAAATCCAGACACCTCTATTCGTCATCGCGTACAGGAATCGAACCTCTCCACAACAACGTTACATCATTTCCAAGTGCACTCTCGGCTGGTCGATTCAAAAAATCGTGAAATGCGTGAACGTCCATTTTCGTAATAGGCTCGCTAACTTGAACACATTGTTTGATCATTTCATGGTTGAAATTGTCAAAGACGTAAGTTGTTAAATCTGAAAGAAAAAGAAAAAAAATCATTAGACGCTTAAACTTAATTCACATTTAAAATCGGTCCAAGTTATTGGTACATCCATATCTGAAAGTATTATCAGTACTCGTATATTGATTATTAAAATTTTACCGAATATGAAATCTGAATAATACATGAAAATCATGTAAAATCTTTATGAAAAACAAGTAATGAATCTTACTATATAACTTCCACCAGTAAATTTATGTGTTATTAAAGAATATTGAGTTGATGGCAAATACAGGTTCCAACTTTAATGAATAATAATTAAAACTATGAGCATTTATTTGGAAGGTATTTGCTCTTCCATTCATTTTTTAAATTAAATATAATTAATCCAATTTACAGCAACTGAGTTATTTTTGAATTACCTGATATATTTTATTTCAGCACAAGACTTCATGAATATTAAAATTTCATTTCAGTACTTCAAAAATTCTTACAAACATAAGATTTATAAAAATTGCGTGTTGAGACTATATATATTAATTCTGAACAACCTTTCCTCTGCAAGCAGTATGAATTATTGCTGGGTTTAAATATAATATCTGTGACTTATATTGCTGATTCTCTGGTGATACTTTCCCTCCATTTTTGAGCGTTGTGCACATATATTTTTTGTCCTCGATTGAGCTCTGAAGAACGAGGAACGATAATAGATAAACATCTTTTATTGTTTTTTTTTTTTTATATATATTTCTATTTTCTTCTTAACGGCGAGTAATATTTTTATCTTATTTGTGTTTCCTCACACTTTGTTTTAATAAATTAGTGACTATAATTATTTACCCACTGCTCCACGCAGCAAGATGTGGCACAAGGCCGAGATTTAAAGTGGTGTATCCGAGCCCGTATGTTCGGGCAAAATTTCCCTATAGACCACGTTAAAACGGAATCAGTTTACACCAGACGAGACTCTGCCCTTCGGCGCAGCCTCGTCTGGGTATGCTTTTAAAATTCCGTTTATGAAGCCATCATAAAATTTTGTACCCTCCACAGATGATTTAAAATTGTCTCTACTTGTCATTAAATGTTATATATTAAATCACCTTTTTTCGCTATCTCCGTCAATGGTGTTAGGTTCTCTTCAAGGAAAGCCACCTTTTCTTTGACGGCATGCAAACATAACAGACCGAAATGATCCTCTGATCACTGCTGTCACATCAATCCAGTGAAGCTGATTTTCGTTCCTAGTCGCATGATCCAGAAATTTTGGTTTGATATTTTCATATTTTTTCATTCTATACCATCTTCTCCATAAACACAATGCCGTAGGCCTTTTCGCTACTCTGTTTCTATCTTCATGGCATATATTCAGAAGAGCTCGCCATTCCCTTGTTCCACTAGTTCAGACTTTTTACAGATAGGACAGGTCATACTGTAAACAGCGCAGTTAAACTCAAATCCGAGGGTGCCAGTCTACTAAGGCGGCTAGCTAATCCCCGTTGCAGACGCCAGCTCGAGCACATTTGTTTTTGTTCAAAACTTGTTATACTTAGTTACAGTTTTTGGGAGAGTCCACGTTATCTAGCACGCTAGAACCCTCGGTCACGATGACTTGTGACTTCGTGCTAGCACCGATGGCACCAAAGAGTTCCGTGTACCCAATTGTACTCACAAGGCTTTATTTGTAGCATATACTAACATGGAATTCATGCCCTCACAATATGTTTTTTATATTGGATATTTCTTATCTTTTAGACCAGTGGTTTCCAAACGGGGTGGCGGAAGAGGATAGCAGGTGAGGCGGAATGATTGAAAAACAATCAAAGATTTAGAAATTACTTCAAAAATAAATATGACTTCAAATTTTAAAATATTATCATGGATTACTTGTAGTTGCAAGCATGAGTCACAGTTATAAATAATTATTGACCGATTTTATCATTGTGATATTTTTGCATTATCTCAAGATTAAGAATATATAACTAGGGTCCTCAAATTGGAGGAGAGTGTTATCAATGTTAATGTTCTGATCACGAATCCGCGGTTATCTCCCTTTAAACCTCTCTTCTGTTGTTTTTTTTTTAAATTTAAATGTACTTTATATCACGTAAAATTTGGTCAGGCGTGGGCAAATTTTAATCCCCAAAATGCAGCCCAGAGAAAAAGGTTGGAAACCACTTGAACAGACCTCCACTATGACTAAGGAATTCCATCTACGCCATAAGGCGGCATAGATTTGAAATCAGGGCATTCTTGTTTTAGATGCATTTATCTTGCAGACTAATGAGTTCTATGTAACTGATTTATATATTAAAAAGTACTGATTAAATTCATTTTTGGAATATATATATATATATATATATATATATATATATATATATATATATATATATAAAAACAGTCATTCCTTAAGTATACTGAATACATATTTTTCTTCTCAGGATCCCCGAAAACGCACCAGATTTAAATGGTAGAACCTTCAATGATTTTTTTAACATTTTTTCAAGAAAAATTTCAAATAAATTCGTCTCATATTTTCTTTAATAAAAGAGACACTTTTCCCCAAGGACACGATATTAAAAATGCATTAGAAAATATAAGATTGTTATATATTTTTATATGCCATGTCACTTCAGGATCATGGCTCTCGACTGATTCCTTTTATTATCTGTGATTTGCCATCACTTTTTGAGAAACATCGCAGAGTGGTTTATCGTTGCTTTCACCACGATTTTGGATTTAGATTTCTTTTGTGTGAGACTGGCTGCCATCTACTCTAATTTTTTATTTAACCCATAACTGGGGGAAACAAGATGGGTTCATGGATTCCCAAACACATCAGCGCAAAAGGAAAAGCGGGATAAACTATAACGAAAGGCAGAAAGAAAAATGAATGTTAGGTTTTATAAGGAGAGATATGATCTTTTGCCGACCATAAAGTTTCTACCAGCTTCACATTTTAAGAGTAACTTGTTGGATTAATCAAAAGACTAGAGTCAGAACGTGTAATTATCCTTTATTACATTAAATTGGCGCTGTTTGCTCGCTGTTACAGACTGACGGCCTGAGTAAATTGAAGTAAAAACAAACAAAAAACCCCAAAAAACAACTAAAAGGAAAATCAAAATTAAGGATAATTAATGATTACGTATTTAATCTCTGCAGTACAGTACAAATCTCCAAAGACATTTTAGAAATATCTTAAGCGCGTGCATGTGTGTGTATTACAAAACGTTTGAAATCATAACATTTAAATATTATATGAGAGGAAAAGATTTGTGAAGTCAAACCTACGTTCATGTTTTGAATAAAATATTATCATATTTTATTTTAGCAATTGAAAATTAAATAATTCTATCGATCACATCATAAAATGTCTGTTTTAAAAGAGACTTTGGTATCAACAGTGAGTTGCTAACAAAATTAAAACGGTTATATTCATTAGTTAATAATGGCTACACAATTTATATTTTCAAAATTCGATAGAGAACACACACACACACACACACACACACTCACACACGCATACACACAACCTCCCATACGTACATACATCCATACAAATATACGTAAGCAAACATATGGATATAGATCCGACAGTATGAAGAAAAATATACGGAAAAAACAAACAAAAATTCTAATATGCAATTATGCTGTTTTAATGTTAATATAATGTCAACGTAGGGCGTTTCGGTCTAATAGACCATCTTCAGGACGTCTTTTTCATGTTGAATTGAATATGGTCTATGTTAATTATGTTTTATGAATATGTCCTGAAGATGGTCTATTAGACCGAAACGTCCGACATTGACATTACATTAACATTAAAACAGCATAATTGCATATTAGGATTTTTGTTTGTTTTTTCCGTATATTTTTTCTATTGATATTGAGCACTTTATCCCATAAATATAGCAAATCTTAAGACTATATTTCTTCATATATATATATATATATATATATATATATATATATATATATATATGTATTCAAACTTTGGAAGTGAAGTCTGATGATCCGCAGTCCTTTAAAAGGGCTGTGGTGAAATAATTATTACATGGAACCTTAAAGTGGTCTGTTTTTTTATTTATATATATATATATATATATATATATATATATATATATATATACAAAATGAGAGAAAGAATAGATGGAGTAAAATTCCACTGTTCTCGTAGTATTTAATTTTTAAAAAGTGCTCAATAAAAAGTAGAGCAATATATTATTATTAATTTTATTATAACAGATTATAATAAAAAAAACATTTTGAAATTGCTACACAAAAGCTTCATTATTTCACTACTATGATTGTACTTCTTCAGTCGATGGTAAGTAACTGGTGATTAAATGATTTTAAGAAAATTTCAAAAGCAAAATGTTACCTCTATGAACTGTAGAAGATCTCTTGTCTCTAATAAAGAGTAGTGAATTTACAACTCTGTTGATCAATACGATTTTATTACGATGTCTTATCATAATAATAATAATAATAATGATAATAGCACATATATATATATATATATATATATATTTATATATATATATATACAATTATTTATTTAAAAATTATAACATAAATATGTTATAAAATCACTACAAAAATAGCCGTTTTGTTTCAACACCTCTGGTGTCTTATCAAGTGATGATGTTGAGTGTAGATTGTAGAATAAAGGTTTTAAAAGATTTAAATTAATTAACCACCCCTCGTAAGGGGAAACGCTGTTACATGAGCTGGAATGACAAATCTGTTCGCGGTGGAAATATTCTTAAGTGATAATCCGAAATTTATTCTATCCATAGTATAAGAATAGAATAGATAGTGCTCGACAGCAATAGGAGCTAATATCCAATTATATGATTGGTGTATATCCAATGACCAACAATTACTATTCTTAAAAGAGTGCTCAATACAGAGTAGAGGAAATATAATTATTTATTTAAAAATTATGACACAAATCTCTATCTATAAAAGGCAGGATGCGTGTGTATGTGTAACAAATGCACGGCCGCAATTTTCGACGGATTTGCACCAAAATTTACATGCACATGCTCCAAGTTAGCGGGAAGGCCAAGACCGACTTGGCATTTCCCAACTCCCATCGATAGTGGAAATAATCGAATTTTTTTATGCTTCTATGGCAGTTTTCATGTAGTTTGCGGCCATTTTCTACTGGCCAGAGTGAGATCCAATAGCTGGCTGCCACGAATAGGGAGGAAGATTCTATTGGCCAGCGTGAGAGCCAACAGCTGACTGACACGAATGTTAACGTAAAAATCGATAGCTGCATTCGTCACAAGTGGGAAAAATTTAAATCTGCATGGCACTTTACTCCAACTGGCTCATTCGCTTGCTTAAACTCATAATTGATTCTAATTCCGCAGAACTGGGTTGGGTGTGAAAAAGTCTTTTTTCATTCGGTTTTTCCACTTACGAGTCCTTTTTTTAAAGCTGATCGTTTTCTGTTCATTTTGTTTAGTTTTTTTCGTAACAGATTTAATGTTTAGTATAGAATTAGAAAAATATCCCAGTGTGAGATAGGCAAGAAGTAAGGCATGTAGCAACATCAGCACGGCAAAGGGCACTCCTTTAACGGCAAGGAAGGGCAAAAATATTTTAAGTCAAGTGATAGCGATTGCTGTTTGAGTCGTACGATTTTTGAATCAAGCACGGGCAACGCTGGGCCATGCTGCTAGTATGTTATAAAATCACTACAAAAATAACCATTTTGTTTCAACACCTCTGGTGTCTTAACAAGTGTGCTTGGAAAATTTAACCCTCAAGGGGCATACTTGAGATTAAGAGAGATAGGAGAAGTACCGTGCAATTCACCTGTCGTGTTTGTGTGAATGGGGGCCTTAGCTAAGGAAGAAAAAATGCAAAGAGCTATACGAGGTAGAAACTTGTGGAGAGTCTTGATCGCCTATATCCTGAAGGGGTGTGGTACACATAAGAAAGTATGTAGATAAATAAAATTGATACTAAATTTTATACAGCCGGAATTGTATCATGATGTAAAGAAATGTTTTGAAAGTTTAGTCGGTTCTTTGTTTGTGAGGACCTCGTCTTTAACAATTGCTTACGTAAAAGTAACAAATTTACTTTGAGTGAAAATCATGTCTTACTTTGTTTACGCTTGCATTTTACCTGAGATAAGCATGTGCGGGTAATGCAACTGCTATCGGTGCAGAATTGGTGAACCGGGTTCAAATCTTTTCCTAGTCACTTGCGTTCATTTCGTAAGGATGCCCTTATGAAAGACATGAATGCATTACTTCTCCTCCCAGGCTTTCTAAACTCTAGTGGAAACCAATATTTTGAATTTGGAGAAGGCAACAAGAAATCACTTCATTACCATTCCAAAGAAGTTATAGCAATTCATAGTTAATAAAGAAAAGGAATCTGTGGCATGACATTAAAAGAATGTATGGGAAAGCAGTCACTGGATTGATGAAGCGTATGATAACGATGCAGTAGGTGCAATCACGAGTTAGAGACAGTTTTCAAAGTGCTAAATAAGAGATTTTGAACTCAAGAATAAAGAACGCAGAGGAAGTAACTTGAAAAGTTATGAAGTAATGGAACTTTAATGAAAAAGAAAATTAATACCAGCGCCATGCACACGCTTAGGCGATCATGTATCTTTCGATACATAACTGATGAGGCAAATTTTTTTCCCGCAGTAGGTTGCCATTTCTTTCTGCGGTAGACCAGTTGCCATCCAATGCTGTAGAACCCGGTCTATCCTGCTATTTACCCATAGCTGGAGGGAGATGAAGATGATTCATACGTTTCTCAAGGGTATTAGCACGTAAGTGAATGTAATGGATTCGACTGGAATTCGAACGCGTCTTTCCGATTCCTCAATCCAAGCCGCTATCCATTACTCCACCGTGCCTCCATACAAGACATCGCATTTTAAAACTTGGAAAGTTACATTTCAAAAATATAATTCTAATGACGTATTAAGTTCATTAATTTGTTTTCATTTAATCTGTTATTAATATGGCTTACGAACATATCATGTTGAACCATCGGTTCTCATCCGATAACTTAAGTTAAGATACATCGAGGCTGTTTAGTATCTAGATGGGTGACTACTTGGTAATATCGGTTTCTGTAAGCTTAGATTTGCGAGGAGATAATGGTTCGGAATGAGAAATCGGAACGACGAGTTCGAATTGCAGTCGGATTCCTTACATCTACTTACGCGCAAATACCCTTGGGCTAAGTATGAATCCATATCTTTCTCCCCCAGTTAAAGGTTAAATATTAGTACTTGTATCTGAAAATTATTATTATCCTCCTGTTGTAGCATACCTACGAACGATAATGAGTATGTTCTTATTCATATAAATATAGTAGTAAATACTGTATGTTGGTCTATAGTTGGAGATTCGTCTCCAGCTAAGCTGGTTAAACTCTCTACCTCCGGGCAGAGAGGAACGCCAGATGAGGCTATGCCAAAGGGAAGAGTCTCGTCTCGGAAACAGCTACCCGATTTATACGGGGTCTGCGAGCAATTTTTGCCCGAGCCTTCGGGTTCGGATATTACACATTAAATTCGGCCTTGCACGTGGGTCGGTTCGTAGATATCCTGCAGTTGGAGATTCATTGTGGAATTCACTTGACTCAATTCTAGCTGTTAACTACTTCTTCTACGCGCCGCTGGCGAATCTTATATGTGTTGTTCTTGTCCTAAGTATTATCGTTCATTACCAACCTTCGTTTGATTAATCTATTATTCTATTCAGTAACACTGCCTAGGTTACAACACCTCCCAAAATTATTAATATTTCACTCGCGTAAAAAAAAAAAAATTCTTACAATCCAAATATATTTTGGCTTTAAATAACCTACAAAAGTTTGATAACCCGTAAAATAAAAAACAAACAGAGAATAAATCAAATCAAATCTATTATTAATAAGAGCCAAATGTCGTATAAACACACATAATGAGTTCAAAACCAGTCTCTTTCTGAGCAAATATTTGTGTTTGTGTTTAGTTTACTTTGCTTGATGTGTAATACAAGGTTATAACTATAAATAAATACATCACATAATGATAATAAGATTTGCAAATTAACGTGTATTGCCCAAGTAATAACGATGGTAAAGCGGGAAGTAAAGAGAGAACACAGGGATTAAAAGTGCCGGTTTTGTACAGTTACAGAAAGAAATTGGGGTCAGGCGGCGTGAACCTAAGGTCACTGAGGGCATTAAAGGCATTTCGTTCCTTCGAATCGTTAAATGTCGAATATTTAAGAGGTGTGGCGTGTCGGTCGCCAGGGAGATGAAGCGTAAGGCTGTTGAATGACTGCAAAGATGTGATGAATGAGAATGGCAGCAGCACGGCTGTGGCGGGAAAAAAAAAAGATTAAAGAGTAAAACAAGTGTAAGAAGAGAAGAAAAGAAAAAAATAAGTAGACAAGAGGTGGAAAAGGGGCAGGGAAAGAACTAGAAAGAAAGAAAGAAAGAAAGAAAGAAAGAAAGAAAGAAAAGGAATGCAAGCAGGGCGTCACAAAGTAAAAAGGAGGCGGTTAAATCAATGCTAAAAATGTTTATCAGGGGTTTAATCAGTCGCTAAAATTAGGGGACTAAATCTTAAGATAGTAAGTTCTAATTATTTCTGATCCTGCATTATTTACTTTATTCGGACTGTTATCCTCATCTTTATTGCCATATTCACAAGGTTTCGGCTCTGGACTTCTTCAGGTGATTGGATTTCTGAGATGAGGTATTATGATTACTTGCATTATTTACATTATTCGGACTGTTATCCTCATCTTCATTGCCATATTCACAACGTTTCGGCCTTTAGGTCTGTGTCTCTCTATATATCTGTCTATATATCTGGCATGAGGTATTATGATTAATTACATTATTTACATTATTCGGACTGTTATCCTCAGCTTCATTGCCATATTCACAACGTTTCGGCAGTTGTAAGCACCGGCCTTTATGTCGATGTCTCTCTATATATATGTCTATATCTCTGAGATGAGGTATTATAATTACTTGCATTATTTACATTATTCGAACAGTTACTCTCATCTTCATTGCCATATTCACAACGTTTCGGTCGTTTTATACTCCGGTTTTTATGTCTATGTCTCTCTCAATATCTGTCTATATCTCTGAGATGAAGTACTATGATTACTTGAATTATTCGGACTTATCCTCATCATCAATGCCATGTTCACAACATTTCGGCCGTTGTACGCTCTGGCCTTTTTCAGGTGATTGGTATTTCGAACCGAGCCGTTTATTTCGTCCACCGGGGTAGATTGTTCTACTTCCATGTGTCATGCCTCTTCTGGATGTCTCAGTTATTTCAGTTTAACTCAACTCTCCAAGTTTTTTTGTTCACCACTGCTGTGGCCTGGTGGTGAACTCTTTGGAACTGATCACTGGATCTAACCAACGTCTTTATCCACTGAGCCATGTGTAATCATAATACCTCATCTCAGAGATATAGACAGATATTTTTTGATTCTATAGTTTTTATGTGTCTCACATAGAAATTAATATTCTTAGATCACTTATTCGACAGTAAACAGTGTTTTCATTATATGTAAACAATTATTTTTTTGCTTTTTGCTTGTACTTATTTTCTGTAATGAGAGTTACTGACATTTGTCGTATATAAGACTTATATAAATGTTTCAGACGCTAATGTTTAGAAAAAGTCTAAAATGAAGTTTTCTAATTTATTTAACAAATTAATTGAATAAATGATACACATCGGCTCAATGGCAATATCATAGAGGACAAATTTAGTCTGTTATAAGCAGAGTATTAAAAGACAGAAAAAATTTGTTAGAAACGAAGTGCTGAAATGTTACGTAATATCAGTCCTCTTTTATGATAGCGAATAATGGAAAATTTCCTCAAAGATGAAGAAGAGGAGAGACTTGAAGCAACAGAAATGTAGTTTTACAGAAAGATGCTGAGGATAACATGGCGAGGTCTGGGAGAAATTACCTGATGGTCAATACATCAAATACTTCAAACAGCTTGCAAAAATCCTTATATCTATAGCAAAGGAATGGATTCTAAAAAGTTCTGTGCAAAAATAAACAAAACAAAAAAACAAAAAAAAAACAAACATAATAGACCTTGGTACAAGGGTGAGTGTAAAGAAGTTACCAGGCAAAGAAGAAGAGCTATGAGAGCCTTCAACCACTAATTTCTTACAATTTAAGCAATTTCGAGCAAAAGCAAGGAAATAATTAAAGAAAACAAAACAAAACAAAAAATAATGTCGGAAAAATTACGTCAGTAGATTTAATTCTGCTACAAAAACAAAATCTCTATAGGATATGTCAAAGAAAATAGCTGGTAAACATTATACTAACGCTATAAAACATTTCTCGATAAATAACTGTAAAATAACCAGCCAAAAGTATATCGCTGATCAGTTAGACAAAACAATACCCAAAACATCATATGTCAAGAATGGTAGCCAACAATTTCTGAAGTTCAAAAAACAATAATTATACTTTAAATCAAATAGAATGGAAACAAAAAGGAAACAAAATGAATAATTCAGTTATTATTTACTTTTTTTTTTCGCAATTTTCCAATGAAATATGACCCAGTGCTAATATGTTCATTCCACGAACTCGTTCCTTGCAGATTCATCACAGATTCTCGATTGGATTTATATCAGGAGAGTTTCCGGGTCAGTCTATAGTACTTTGATTTGCTCACTAGTAAAGCTTGCTAGTGTGTTCGTGAAGCGTTACAATTTTCGTACGCTTTTACGGAGTAACGTCCATCGCAGACTATGGCCGTTGGACAACTAATCGACAGTCTAGACAATAGTATCTGGGCGTGATAATAATCTGTTTCAATTACGGATGAAGCAATATTTTTCAAGGCCAAAAAGTGTTATCGTACACCACGAAAATAGATTCATATTACTGTACACAACTGCAAATGACCTAATGTGAGGAAAAAATAGAAATCGATTACACCCTGTCACTGCAGTGGGTCTTAAACTGACTGTATGGTGAAAGAAAGGAAACTAAAGCGGTTGTTTCAATTAATTTGAACAGGGGTGTATACTTAACATCAGAAAGCAATAGTCGAAATTTCTGGGACACGTAATGAGGAAGGACGGCTTGGAAAATATGATACTCATAGGACAGATAAAGGGAAATAGGAACAGAGGAAAGCAGCGCGTAACATACTTGATGGGTTTGAGCATGTGGATGGTGGAACAGGTTTTGGGAGAAATAACAAAATACAAAAATTAATGAGAGCTAAAAAAGGATAGGAAGATTTGACCGGCCATGATCGTCTATGTCCTGGAGGGAGACGACACATAAAAGAAGAAGTTTACTACTAATTTTCTGCTAAAAGTGTGTGGAGAAGTTCAATCCCCAGCTCCAATATAGTGCCATGGATGGAATGGATATATGAATGAAAAGAAAGAAGTAATAGTTAAAAAGTGAAGGGGATAATTGAAAGAAACAGAAAGGAAGAATGATTGATTTGTTTTTTACGGCTTATCAACCTTTTCCAGGTTATTTAAAGCCAGGAAATATTTTGGATTGTGTTATGGGGTCCATCCCTTTTTCATACATGTGAACTCGAGCAGAGTGTACTTGGACTGCTGCCGTTAAATACCCAGAGTCATTCAGAGTAGAGAGATTGAGATTGCGATTGAGTTGGATGTAGAGTAATTGTGTGAGGTAACCGCTTGTAAAAATTCACAGTTACAAGACTCTAAGGAAGTCCTACTTCGAGACTGGATGTACCAGACTGTATATATATATATATATATATATATATATATATTATTATTGCTACTAACCGCATTTCTGGATCTACTAACCGTATTACCATTTGTATTATTGTGTAAATATATTTATTTGTTATATTTCATTCCTGCGTTTGTCATTCATTCCACCGATCCCCCAAGTTAAGGAACGTCGAGCTTGGTCAGTACCTAGATGGGTGACTACTTGGGAATATCAGGTGCCGTAAGCTTGGATGTGCGGGTTGGAAATAGGAAAGTCGAGTTCCAATTCCAGCTGGGTTCCCTATATTTACCTACGCGCAAATACCCTTGGGAAAGGTATAAATCTAATTCTTCTCCCCCTACTATGGATTAAATAGTAGGATTTGTATTAGTGAAATAATATTACAACCTGTTGTGGATTCCGAGATGAAATCCGGTCTCCAATGAATGCAACTCTAATCAATGTTTATCCCCTTACTAGCCTCCTCAGCCCATGCTCTACCATCCATAAAGCTGTTCCTCGTGCGTTCAGTATCTCTTGTGAGTATCAAATTCGCCAAGCCCATTTTCCTCATTGTCTATCCCAGAAATTTCAACTCTTTTTCTGATCTTAATTAGGTGCTTTTTTGTCTTCATTTTCATTAAAAACTTCCTCGTTGGTCACATGCTCTATCTATGACATTCTCAGCATTCTTCTGTCAAACCTAACCTCAGGTTTTCTATTCATGTATGAGGAAAATAGCTGCAGAATGAACAAAGAAAAGAATTATAGAACTTAAATAGTTTTATCAAAGCAGATTATCATTGGAAACCGATCCTGATTATCTGGTTGTCCTTCTTTCAATTCAATCTGACACGACATCTGTGTGGTCCATTCGATTCTCACATTAATCAAAACATCATTCGCAAACCTTTTTATTAGATTATACAATGTAAAACAATGTTTTTGAAGATCGCTTTATCAAACGGGAGATTTTAATCTATGGTAATATTTCGACAAAATAACTCCTCTACGGAGAAGAAAAAAGAGACGAAAATCAAAGAAGGAGAAAGAATTCAGCGTAAAAGGCAATGAAATGAGAAGATAATGGAAAAATAAATCTACAAACGTGAAAGCGAAGAATAGAAAATGAGTAAAAATTAGAAATTTGAGAGAGGGGGGAGGAATGGTGGGGGGATTTCGATTAGAAATTTGAAATTTGGTGGGGGGGGATTAGAATTTGAGAGGGGGGAATGGTGGGGGATCGATTAGATAAAGTGGGTAAAGAAAAATATATAAAAAAAAATTCTGTTTTAATTTCTAGGAAGAAGTGTTATCAATATCTAAATTCGGACAAATGCCCTTATTTTCGTTTTTTTTTATCATAAAGTTTCGACCATTTTACTCTCCGGCCTTCTTCAGGTGTCTCTCGATTCGAATACCCTTCAGGGAATATTGAACTGAACTCTTTATGTAATCTACGAAGAAAACAGATCGCCTGAAGAAAGCCGGATGGTACAACGACTAAAACGTATTAGTCTTTAATGTAAAAAGGGGAAATATAGACTACATGCTTTTGTTTTTTTTAGACATTGTTTTCTTTTAAAGAGGAGTGCCTATCCTTATTGTTGTAATGGGATGTCCCACACTCCCTATCGCCTATATGGACTGACTATATCAGTAGCTTTATATGGTGAGCACAGGATATACCTGGGGGATTGCGTTTGGAATAACTAGCCTGCCACCCGATTCCCTGTTTTTCAGTAGTGTATTCTCTTTTACAATAAACCTTTCTACTTTCATCTACGCGCGTGTTGCTGTTCCTTCACTCGAGTACCACCTTTGTCTATTTGTAAACTCTTTAAGGATACAACATATGTAAATGCTTGGTTTCTTCAAGCGATTTGTTTGCTGTAAAGAAAAACTTACAAATTTAGATGTGATAGGTGATGTAAATATCAACGAAGATGACATCACCCTTGATTGGGTGTCGTGGCAGACAACATTTTACATTTATACCTTTTCTTTGGAATCGTTTCGTTTAGCTCATCTATTCAAGTTCTGTTTCTTTTTAAATAAGTTACCATTTAATCCTTCGTTAGAAATGTGTGGCATTGTCCCAGACTCCGAAGCATTAGTACCACCACAGTATTTACAAATGCCCACTTTTAAAACATGAGAGATCTATTATTTAGTTCTTTATTTTCTTGATACATATTGTCATGAGTTTTATTTCTGGTTTTTATAGGATGAATAAATATGAAACAAAAGTTTTTATTTTGGAAAATCGAAATAAAAGGTCAATAAAAATTTAATTTTTAAGTTTAATAGGTCCAATTTTATTCACAGCAAACAAATAAAACTACTTGCACTTCACATAAATATTATGATTAAAACCAGATGTTAGTTGTTGTCAGGGTCGGTGCAATGGTTCTGGTGCCCCCCACCCGGAATATACCAACCCAATCTCGACTATATCTCGATTTTCATAAAGTAGTATTCATATAAAATATAAATTTTATTGTAATCTAATTATGTACAGTAATGGATCATCTACCTAAATAGATGCGTATGTCAGTGTGTCACACTTTTTCAACTTTACCCCTAGAGACGAATACATATTCTATTCATACCGGTTGATATACCGTCAAAGAGAACAAATTAAATCAAACTAAGTATACTCATTTTCTGCGATAGTAATTATAAATCTTTACTTTGATAAGCATCCAATTCATCTCTGCTGACAACAAACAAATGAGACGAGAAAAATATTAGATTGTAGTATGAGGGTAAAAATTTGCACGAATCAAGTTAATTGATGATCACAAGAAACGCATATGGTGCATTTTACAATATTTTTTTTCTTTCCTAATTATCAAGTGCATTTTATTGCGAGGGGATCTGTGTGAACAATCGTTATTGTTATATTATGATTAATATTATGTTTCCAAGTGATTTTCTTCATTTTGTTTCCCCGTGCATATTTTCTTATTTCTCTTGGCTCGATTAATCCCCCTTTGCACTCAAAACAAACGAATGGGCATAAAGGAATAACTAGTACAACTAATTAACCATCAATCACACTTCAAAATCAAATGCAAGAATAGATAAATGTCCACTTAGCGGATCGTCTCCGAATACATAATATATTTATTAATGGCTTTAATACGCAGCGATTGACCATCGAAATAATTTAAGTATTTTACGATGCAAATGTTTGCATAAATAATTTTGATAATCAAAATAAGTGCGCACTGACTGATACGGAAGACGCACACAATTAAACAAATAAAGAAACGCACGCATGTATGAGTGCATGTATATTCATCTGGTTTGGTTTGTTTTACAGTATATCAGCCTGAATGGGTTATTTTAATGACGACAAGATTTTTAGGATAGGTTCGTATGAATAGAATATGTATTCTTTGGTTTAGTTTGGTTTCGTTTATTTTGTTTTATGGCATATCAACCTCAATGGGTTATTTAATGCCGACAATATTTTTAGGATAGGTTCGTATGAATAGAATATGTATTCTTTGGTTTAGTTTGGTTTCGTTTATTTTGTTTTACGGCATATCAACCTCAATGGGTTATTTATTGCCGACAAGATTTTTAGGATAGGTTCGTATGAATAGAATATGTATTCTTTGGTTTAGTTTGGTTTCGTTTATTTTGTTTTACGGCATATCAATCAATATATATGTATTTTTCCCAATCTATTCATATATTTGTTAAATATATAGATATATTTTGCTATATCTCGATAAAAATCCAAAGGGAATATATATTTTTTCTAAGCATAGCTTATATGTGGCACAAGACGAAAAATATGGGACACTCAGTAAGGGCCAAAATCACTATTTTGTCGTAACTGTTTAAGCGAAACACGTTTGGTAACTATTACACCAAGGCGAGAGATAGATTGATATTTACTTATATATATATATATATATATATATATATATATATAGATAGATAGATAGATAGATAGATAGATAGATGTTTGTATAATGAAAGAAAATAAGCATTAATCTTTCACCGATCTAAATGCAAATAATAACATTTATATTGTGCATTGAATCAATTCCAAGTTGGCCTCTTCATGGCATTGATAAACCGATGCCATGACTTTCATTTTCAAACAGACACAAAAGCCATTTTAGTAATTTTGCTGTATTTTTTACATTTATTTGCTCCTCTCTTTCTGTTAATTTGTCTGGTGGATGAAGCACTTCATTTTTTGCATGCAGCGATGATGCTTTTGGTACGAGTGGCTTTAAGAATCAGGATTTCAATTTTCATTTTCAAAGTAGGTAAATCATATTTACACAAGGTTTCTAATTTCTACGTCTTCCTCTTCCTTCACATCTCCAACTTTGTTTTCGTTCTTATTACTTATTTTACATCATTTGGTTTCTTGTTCCACTCTAAACACACCTGATTTTGTCAAAATAATTATTATTCTTTGTTTTAAATATTTCATTTTGTGTCCTTGATTAACAGGGAAGATTCTGCCTGTCAAATCACAACAAGGCACATAGTACTTTTCGAAATATGCTTTCTGTACCCAATAAAGTTTTATTTTAGACCAGTTTGGTTTTTAAACTTTAATGGGATGGAATCAAGTGCTCCAGTCATCACCGGGATGACTATTTCGCCAGCATTTCTCTCCACAAAGCGTCCACATTGATTCATCTGTAGCGTGGTACAAGTTGTTTACTATGTCTTTAGTATGTAAAATCTTCTTCTTCTTCTTCTTCTTCTTCTTCTTATTATTATTATTATTATTATTATTATTATTATTATTATGTGTGGTATCATCTTGCCAGAGAGTAATTTTAAGTACATAATTACCAAATCCCTTCCGGGGTCTATAAGTAAAAAGGCAATGTAGGAGAATTACCTATGCTAGATATATATATTTGGGACGTTTCGTTAAGATGGAGAAGGTTCTGTGGGTGATATGTGCACACAGAATAATCTTTTGTAGCTCTGAGATGCAGATGTCTCCAAGAATTGTACTCACATGATTTTCGGTACCCTTCTCTATCATACCTATTGTCATCACAACAGGGATAATTGTAATTTGTAACTTCGATTTGTTGGTCATTATAATTTGACTGCTTTTGAAATTATTTTTAGAAACTTTGGATTCCTGTGGGCAAGTCATATAAATTTCTTCATAGATAATGCACCTCTTTTACATAGATAAAAAGCTTCGTAAGGTGTGGGCTGTACTTGTGAGTACAATTTAAAAAAAAAATAAATTAAGGCTTGGGATACAAGAAATCCCTTTGATGAGTTATCGGCCCCAATCAAACCGAGGGTTCCAACTAAAACTGGAATTTTGTGATGTTAACCCTTCGTAGTTGTGTTTTTCTTCTTAAATCATTTTTTTTATGATTGATAAATTAATTTTTATCATTAAGTTTAATGTTTCTTTGTAGCTGTATTTACTGTTCTTTGCACAGACTCATTCAAAAAGAAAAAAAAATATCAAAAACAATGCGAGTGGTCCATTTGAATTTTTTTGAAGGAAAAAAACATGATCCATGGGCTGAAAAAAGTATAGAAGAGTTAATTTAGATCTTCCTCATGCTTCACAATTTTACTTAAGTTTTAATTTTCTGGGCATCTCCTTAATCATCAATATCACGATTTTCATTTTTATTGTCATTTAATATTTGTATATCTTTTCTCAGTGCTTTTTTTTTTATCTCGCGTACCCAGTTCTCTCATGTCCTGAAGTTGATTGAAGTGATAATACTACTGTCGTTTTCATCATCATCATCACCACCGCCACCGATGACGACGTTATCATCGCTGACAGTGAAGTGGCGGCATTCGACGCTTGGCTCGCCATGAGGCAAACATTCCCGCCACTAGTATAAACCATTCGACGGGCAGATGTGTGCATCTGCCACCCCGTTAGCACCTCGCCTACCGTTTTCCTCGGGGTCTACTAGGTGCATGTTTATATATTCCGGACCGTTGGCAACTGGACGAGCTGTTGAAAGTAATAGACTGGTGTGTAAGTAGCGCATGCGCGTGAAAACGTCTATTTATACAAATTCACATTAACATTTGGCACATATGAAAGATTCATGAATTATCGCCAAAGAAAGTTGAATAATAGATACCAAATAAATTGCTGAAAAACTTTATTTCGTCTGATCAGTATAAAATTGAAAACTTCCAGATGACAAAAGTAGGAACGAACTGGACAAATTCAATTTTAAACAAGAATAAAGGACTCTTCCTCATATCAATCACCCAAATGCAAGCTACAATATATCTATGATAGAAGTATACATATATATGTAACTGCTTTAACATTGTAACATTTTTCACCCTCTTTATCAATCTACATATACTTACGTATATATACACACACGTATGCATGTACTGTATATATATATATATATATATATATATATATATATATATATATATATATATATATATATATATATGAATGAATGTATCACTTTGTAATTCTTTTAACACATAAGCATTTAAAACAATTACATGCAACCGGAGAGATAAATCGAGAGAGATGTGCGCGCGGAAAGTGTTTTTAAACAAACCGTATGTAGACTTTCATCTTAGCCTGAGACTATAATGTTCT
>CAHIKZ030003391.1:917500-925000 GCA_903632075.3 Acanthosepion pharaonis | reverse complement strand
AAAAGTAATAAAATCTGGCAGAGTAATAGGTAAGAACCTCCACAATTTCCTCTCCTTTGAAATGCTTAAAAAAAAAAAAGAATTGTTCAGGTTAAAAATGAATTCTTGCAACAGGTCTGGTAACGAGGGCTCAGAAGATGAGTTCTTTTAAATCAAAGCGAAGAATTTCACAATTTGAAATTTGATAAGTTATTATTATTCCAAATCCAGGTTTAGCACCACTGAAGTTTTAAAATACTTTTGCAGAATGGAAATGTCTTTTTAAAGAGTTTAATACACTAATACCCGTAACGACATCCGCTGAGAGTCTTTTCAACTTCAGAGAATGTATTTTCAGGAAAAAATAAAGAAGACAATATTAAAAAGAGAAAAATTCTGGAAAGCGACTTTTGTTTAAGTTGAACCCTAATTTATTAAAACAAAATTCAGCAAGACGGAATTTAATTTTGTTGTGACTGTTTTTCTTTGTTTTTAATTAAGAAGAATACATACTTTCTCTGCCATGTGTCCCTAATAATTTAGGTAGATATAGCAGTGCTTTTTGTACTTGTAGGAATATCCATGCATTTAAAAAATATCGGCCATATCTTATTTTAAAACTGTAAATTTCGATTTTAATTTTTCTTAATTATTAACTTAATTTTTAAATGGACGTTTAACAGAGTAATGCATACTTACGTTTTTAAAAAAATAATTCAACTTTAAGTTGCATAGATGATTTAGTTTGAAGACATGATTATTCAAAGTTAACTGGAGCAACGAGTGCAAACGAAATGGAACGAAAAGTGTCAAATGTATCAAAAACGCGTTAAGTTTATGTGGAGCTAGGAATAAAGACTTAAGCATTTTTCGGTAAACAAGCACCAACGATGTTCCTATTCCCCTCCCCCCCGCAACCAAATGATTTGATTTTCCCATTTCGTCAGGAACATTATTTTACCTAGATGACATGTAATTTGCTGCAGTTAGAAATCTGTACACATTTTTTGTTAACTATTTAAAAAAAAAAGGTAGGTACAGTAAGTGACACGAGAAACGTTTTTATTAATTATTCGGGGGTGAAAAGAACATGTTGGCTCAAAGAATTGGTGAAATTGGGAAACATGACTTTTTCGGAAAATTAAACTTAATATTCAAATGAAGATATTCAAGATTCTTGTTTTTTGTCGATAACATTTTTTTTTACACGTATGAAAAGATTATTTGTCTAAATTAAATGTCTAAACATTTCTAGCACCACCATTAATTCTACTTTTCATCAGGATTCATAAAAAGAAAAAAAAATTAAGGCTGAGGTTTGTGGAGATATAGTATAGGGAACAATGAAATGTGTGGATTTGGTGAGATTACAGTTGAGTATTTGTTGATGTAATATTACAGCGTATCAATGGGGTGGCAGAAGTAGCGCATTCCTTTTTTTTTTTTTCAGAAGCAGAAGCTGGAGCGGCTCCTTTTTTATGGCAGCGAGATAGGGAGCTCCAGAATTTGAGAAGCACGTAAAGCCTCTGTGTGTGTGTGTGTGTGTGTGTGTGTGTGTGTGTGTGTGTGTGTGTGTGTGTGTGTGTGTGTGTGTGTGTGTGTGTGTTTGTGTGTGTGTGTATTTAGGCAGCATGTTTTCATTCAAAGAGGTTCGGTTAAATAATTTAGACATATCATGTCGATTTATTTTGGTTGGGATCCTTTCAAGTTCACGAATACATTCCTTAGTAACATTAGAAAATTGATAATTGAAAAATACCAAAAATTTCTTTCAAATAATTCTTATTTTCCCAAGTACTTTCAATCTCATCTGTGACCATCTTCAGGGGGATAAATTGTATATGAATGTGTAGATGTATTTCTGTAAATTCAAAACAGTTCAACTGATTGTTTTACTACGTGATGCAGCATTCTAGATTTCAAAATTCATTGCGTTTTTTTTTCTACAGTATACGGGAGGTAAAATTTCATTTATCCACTTATCTATTTCTTCTTCTTCTTCTTCTTCTTCTTCTTCTTCTTCTTCTTCTTCTCTCTCTATCTCTCTATCTATCTATCTATATATATATATATATATATATATATATATATATATATATATATATATATAAAAAATGGACAAAGTCCGACAATTTATTTATTAAAGACATTTTTATGTTTAACGTTCTTTCTATAGCAGTTATGAATGTACGAGATTCATGGAAGATTGAAGTTTATAAGCAGTAAATTCAACCTTGCCAACAGAACGTTCCTTTGTGGCCGAGCGGTCAAGGCATGTCAGCGTAAATGACGGATTCCGTGTAGGATGCAGGTTCGAATCCTGCCAAAGGACGAATATTTTCTATGAAAATTTCTCGAACATTCAGGCCGGTTAATATTATTTAATACTGTTTATTATAAACAGAGCATTTACTTAAATACTTGTATGTATAAAAAGAACGTTAAAAATGTCTTTAATAAATATATATTGTTGCTATACTTATAGTTGACTTTATTTATTTGGGGCTTTAAATCTCTTATACAAAGGGCTTCTAAGAATATTATTTTTTGCTTATTATTATTTTTATGTAATATAGATGTATTTTCAACTAATATCTAAACTGTGAG
This sequence comes from Acanthosepion pharaonis, assembly GCA_903632075.3. Classification (NCBI taxonomy): domain Eukaryota; kingdom Metazoa; phylum Mollusca; class Cephalopoda; order Sepiida; family Sepiidae; genus Acanthosepion; species Acanthosepion pharaonis. The sequence continues at coordinate 922,414 of CAHIKZ030003391.1, read as the reverse complement.
TGTGGGCATGAGTGTTCCTTTAAATGCTGTGAGACTGAATTTGAAGTACCTACACCTGATTTCGCCCCTAGAACAGAGGCTCTACTGAGTGATATGTACAGAAACCCATCATTGGTCTCGGACATTATTTCTAAATTAGGCTCCCATAAAGCAAGCGGAAGTGACTGGATACCAGCCGTTGTCCTAAAAAATGTTCTCCCGAGCTCTAGTTCTCCCCAAACTCTAAAACTACTGCCCTCGCTACTTCTTGTTTTCCTGCCTGTTGGAAGTCCTCTTCTGTAGTTCCTAAGGTCTGCGGAGAACCTTCTGACCCCCTCTAACTATCGCCCTATTAGTCTCCTTCCGCTTTTCTGCAAAGTATTCGAGGCTTTAATAAATACTGAAGTCGTTAAGCATCTTACATTTCACGTCCTACTCTCTGAAAAAACAATATGGCTTCCGTTTTGAAAGATCTTGATATGCCATTACTGAATATGATTATCAAGCTCTTGATAATAACGGCGAAGCTAGAGCTATGGCTCTAGATATCTCGAAAGCGTTTCAGTGGGTTTGATACGTTGGTCTTCTACGGTATGTTCCTGGGTTACGATATTACTGGACAATTGTTTCATTTAATCTAATCGTTTCTATCAAATCGTTAAATGAAGGTTGTTTAAAACGGGCTCGCTTCCAGATCCTTTCACAGGAACGCTGGTGTCCCCAAAGACTCTATCCTGGTCCTACGCTGTTTCTGTTCTTCATCAATGAACTTCTTGGTGCCATCAGATCCCAAGTAGGCATTTATACTGATGACGCTACCATCTACACTTGTCTCAACAGTAAATCCGTCAGAGCTCACAGTTGACCTGATCGTTGCTCTTGAAAAGGCCCTCAATCCGTGATTAATTGGGGCAGGAAATGGCTCGTAAATTTGAATGCCTCCAAAACGAAACTGCTCTCATTTAACCACCATAGAGAAACTTTCCCGCCCACCATTAGCTCGTATATTTAAATGCCTCCAAAACGAAACTGCTCTCATTTAATCACCATAGTGAAACTTTCCTGCCCACCATTAGCTCGTAAATTTGAATGCCTCCAAAACGAAACTGCTCTCATTTAACCACCATAGAGAAACTTTCCCGCCCACCATTAGCTCGTAAATTTGAATGCCTCCGAAACGAAACTGCTCTCATTTAACCACCATAGAGAAACTTTCCCGCCTACCATCAGCATGGCTGATGTTAGACTCCTGGAAAGCAACACACTGGAACGTCTACATCGGATCAATAGTTGTATTTATTGCAAGGAATGTTGGGTGACTGTGTCGTACCAGAAGATTTTTCTCGTTAGAGTCCATCTTGCACATTTACAAATCTACCATTCGTCCGTGCATTAAATACTGTTCAAATATCTGGTCTGGGGCTCCGGCGACTCATCTCCAGGTTGATGCAAAGATCCAAAGAAGGCTCTGCAATGTAATCGGCCCTTATCTGGCATCTCGTCTACAGTCACTTTCTCACAGACGTGATATGACTTACCTCTGTCTTTTCTACAAATATTTTCATGGCATCTGCTCTGACGAGGTTTTTTTCCTGGTGCTACGACTACGTGAATTTAAGTGTGCAACTTGATTGGCATCTAGGTCCCACCCTTTTACTGCTGAATTAATTAAATGTAACCGCCAATTCTACTCCAACAGTTTATTTTCTCGCACTTCCCACCTGTTGAACTCCCTTCCATTTCCTTGCTTCCCGGATAAATACAATCTCCAAAAATTTAAATGCAATGTCAACCGCCATCTTCATTCGTCTTGAATCTCGTTCAGCTTTTATCATTTCCTCTTTTTTCTTACATTCACTCTCTGTAACCCCATGCATACTAGTGGCATTTACGTCTTGCTTGGGGTAAAATGATTAGGAAAAAAACAATTTTTAAGTATCTGCTAAATGAAATCATAAAAATCACGACTTACATTGAAGCTTCGAATATTTAAATATTTAAGTAAATGTTGTCGTATGAAAATACAAGTAGCCTGGAAAAACATCTATCTATCTATCTATCTATCTATCTATCTATCTATCTATCTATCTATCTATCTATCTATCTCAGCCTCTGAATATCTATCTATCTATCTATCTATCTATCTATCTATCTATCTATCTCAGCCTCTGAATATCTATCTATCTCAGCCTCTGAATATCTATCTATCTCATTCTGTTCATATCTATCTATCTATCTATCTATCTATCTATCTATCTATCTATCTATCTATCTATCTATCTCAGCCTCTGAATATCTATCTATCTATCTCAGCCTCTATCTATCTATCTATCTCATTCTCTTCATATCTATCTATCTCTCTATCCTCTGAATATCTATCTATCTCATTCTGTTCTGAATATCTATCTATCTATCTATCTATCTATCTATCTATCTATCTATCTATCTCAGCCTCTGAATATCTATCTATCTCATTCTGTTCATATCTATCTATCTCATTCTATTCATATCTATCTATCTATCTATCTATCTATCTATCTATCTATCTATCTCATCTATCTATATCTATCTATCTCATTCTGTTCATATCTATCTATCTATCTATCTATCTATCTATCTATCTATCTATCTATCTCAGCCTCTGAATATCTATCTATCTATCTCAGCCTCTGAATATCTATCTATCTCATTCTCTTTTATCATCTATCTATCTATCTATCTATCTATCTATCTATCTATCTATCTATCTATCTATCTCAGCCTCTGAATCTCTATCTCATCTCTCTTCATATCTGTCTATCTATCTCATCCTCTCTATCTATCTATCTATCTCATTCTGTTCAATATCTATCTATCTCATCTATCTATCTATCTATCTATCTATCTATCTATCTATCTCATCTATCATATCTATCTATCTATCTATCTATCTATCTATCTATCTATCTATCTATCTATCTATCTATCTATCTATGAGAATTTGTAATCATACATGTTGAAAAATAATTGTTAGAGGAATTAGATGTAGATGTAATTATTAGCTGATTCGGACAATCATTTCGTAAGCACCAACGATTGCTCACAATATAGTGAACTGCATACATTGGTGTATTGTGCCTTTGAACTATTTCTTAATGTGTAAATTGTGCTGTAAACTACTGACAAATATCAACCAATTACTGCGTTATATTGGCTCCCAAACAGATACCAGTTTAGGAAAGACAACAAACAAAACGAAGATTTGAGTAAAAATAAATATTTCAAAACATATTATTGTTAAAGAAGCTAGAGTGACGGCAAGCTGGAGCTATTAGTACCGGAAGCTGTGGGCAGGCGGTCGACTGCTGCTGGAACAGCTAATACACCTTGATTCTAGTGATCTGGGTCGTGAAACACCTGTATTTATCATTTGACCCCCCCCTCCCCCACCGAAACGGGATCAGACACAAGGTCAGTTATTTAACGTAAGATACCCGAACGCGCATATTCGGGTCACTGATCAAAATATTGGTCAATTTTTACACAGCCCTCGCTTACGCGGGATCGGACACAAAGCTTGTCTTAGTTGGTCATAGCAACGGAACAGATACTACAATAAGATCATAGTCTCTGAACCATGGAACATCGGTATTTATCTATGACTCCCCACCGAGGCAGGATGCGACAGAAGGAACCTGAGCGTGTACATTCAGGTCATTAGTCAATTTTACCTAGCCCCTCTCGCGCGGGATCGGGCAGAAAGCTTCTCTTAGCAGCGCAACATGTATTAAAGTATTTACCGAAGACTCTCAACTGAGTCAGGATTCAGCACAAGGTCAGTTGTTTAAAGTAGAGTACTTGAGAGCGTACGCTGGGGTCACTGGTCAAAATATTATCAATTTTTACTCAATCCCCCGCATGCGTGGGATCGGGCACAATGCTTGTTATGATCTGCTGGAACAGATACTACTCAAGAATGACGATATTCAGTCACACCCCCCCACGAGGGTGTCATGTGGCACAAGGCCTTTTTAACGTGGGCATTCCCAAGCCATTAGGCTCGGCCAAAAAATAGCCCATTTGAACCCGTATAAACGGGTTCAGGGCCGGTTTTATCTCCCCGAAGGAGACTCCGCCCTTCGGCGGAGCCTCCTTCGGGTTCCTCCCGCCCGTAGGAAGAGAGTTCAAACCGAGCAGTCGGTTCAAAAGTGAGCGACTGACTGACTCAAGAATGACTTAGTCCCACCAATTATTTACCAACTTTTGTGGTAAAAGCCATGCGTTTCCTTCGGGGAAACGCCATGAACAATACATACGTACACACGTACGTATAAACATTCACTACGCACATTTAGAACAAAAATTTCCGCATTAATTTCTTACACATTAATTTTCTTCTTTGTCATTCGTAACCGTTTGTTGTTTAATACATATTAATTTGTTTGTACATATATATCGGTACTTCTTGTTTATTCCCATTTCTTTCGGTGGACTCATCCCGAGACTGCCATATTTGTTGTGGGCCATTGCTGGAGACGCACGTTTTAATCTCGCAACGCGTACAACCGGTCCGCAACACTTTCATTAAGATTCTTCATTCACAGGTTACTTTTTAATTGAAGCGGCTTTATAAGGAAAATATGCAGAGAGCTCTTGGAGTGCATCCATTAATATCCTGGTCTAAGAAACCTGTAAAAGCGACACTATTCTTATCTACTATGAAAGTACAAAAACTTCTCGTAAATTTGAAGCAAAAGATCACTATGTTTGATGACTAATTGTAATAAGAAAGATATTTTTATTAGTCTTAAAAAAGAGAACATCAATCTAGTTGTTTCTTATAGTCACACTTGTGAAATCATCTAGAACAAGAGTCGGCAACACATGGCACGCCAAGCAATATCGAATGGCACGCAGCCGCAAATGACATCACGAATTCCGAACCAATAACTACTA
>CAHIKZ030003391.1:880000-912500 GCA_903632075.3 Acanthosepion pharaonis | reverse complement strand
ACACAAAATCAGGAAATATGGCATCAAGAATTACACACTCTAAAAACATACTGATTGCGAGATAAGCAACAAAGAAGCTATTTAACAAACTTGTGTAAATGGGTGGTGGAACAAGAACAAACAGGAATGGTAAAGAATAAACATTAATTTCTTTTCTATGTACCATGTCCTTTCATGACGTAGGCGATCATGGCTCTCCACCTCCCTCTATCCCTTGCAGCTCTCAACAAGTTCCTTCCATCTGCCACCTTCCCCAGAGCAGATTCTTTCATCCACTTGCTTAAGGCCGCTAGGTATGTCAGGCCTTGTTTTTCCTTGTCTCTCTTTCCCTCTATTCGACCCATGAGTATCAGATTCTTCAGGCTCTTCTTTCTCATTATGTGTCTCAGAAACTTCAGCTGCCTCATTGTGATGTTGATTAGGTAGCTTGTCATTCTTTTGCTAAATCTGAATCTGAAGAAGGAAACAGAACGTACAGCAAAAGCTCATATTCGTTTTAAAAATTCACTATACAGCGTACGATGTTTAAATTATCGCCATTTTATTTCTTAATTTCGCGCATGAGTATTTATTCAATAAAATCACCATTGGTTTCAACCACGGCGTCCAGACTACGGAATCACCTGCAACTCTTTTGAACGGTCTCCTTGTTTAAGTTGGTGAATGCTGACATAATTCTTGCCTTCAGTTCATCTTTGGTCTTAAAAAGAGTTTTGTTACTCTCTTGTTCAACTGCAGCCCACATCAAGTAGACTGTTAATCTGGGGAGTAAGGCGCGAATGCCAAGCAATAAGGCATGACGTTTCCAAATTTCTGACGGAATGAATTGCACCATAGTTCTTTTTTTTTCTCACAGACAGTGCTCAACTGAGCCGACTATACTGTAGAGTCGACAAAACCAAAAACAAACACCGCATACACGAAATTAAAATTATGAAATGGCAGCAATTTTCCCATCGCACCTTGTATATATATTAACAGCGATCAAATTGATGGAATAATATGACAGTAATGATTCACCTACGCAAATTTAAAATAATTATTTGAAGATGCCAAAGATGACATATCTATATGAACTCGGATGGGCACAGCGAGGCTGTGTAATGGTTAACAAGCTTGTCTCATTCGAACAATTAAGACTGAGTAGTGAGTTCGTTCCTAACTGGGTGCCCCATACTTTCGGACTTGTGTCACATCTAAGCTACACTTTGAAAATCAGAATATAAACTCGAATATGCAATATGATAAGAAATATGACTGAAAGCCCTCGAATACATGCACAAAAAACGCTTTCTTGTCTGCAAACAAGAAATGTTAACAACAATAACAAAAAAAAGAAGTTTTTGTCACATTTAGTGAAACATATATTAATGCTAGAATTTTACTTAAATACTTAACATATATATATATATATATATATATATATATATATATATATATATATACATATATATGTATACATATATATATATATACATATATATATATATATATATATATATATATATATATATATATATATATATAGTTTTTTAAGGTGTGCTATATTTATGGTATTAAGTGCCCAATATCAGAGATAGAGGGCATGTAAATATAAATATAAAAGTTAACATTGAAGCCAACACCCAGAGGAGCCAGAATGTTTTATGTTAGACGCAATCGTCAGGCCGCCTGACGATTGCGTCTTACATGAAACAGCCTGTCGCTTCTGAGTGTTGACTTCAATATTCACTATATATATATATATATATATATATATATATATATATATATATATACACTATATGCATACACACATAAACACACACCTCCATACACGCCCCCATATATATATATATATATATATATATATATATATATATATGAAAAGTTATCATTATTTTGTTTATTTCATATTTTCAAATGAATCTTTTGTACAATATTAATTATTTCATATTTGTCTATTTACCTCATTCTGTTTAAATCTATCTTTCACGTTTTCTTCTATCTATCTATCTATCTATCTATCTATCTATCTATCTATGACATTCTGTTCATATCCCAGTCTTTTCATTATCTATCTATCTATCTATCTATCTATCTATCATCTATACTTTTCATATCTCTTTTTTTTATCTCTCTAGTCTTTTCATCTATCTATCTATCTATCGATATATCTATTCATCTATCTATATATATATATATATCATATTATTTTTCATATATATATTTATATATCATAGTTTTTTCATATTCTTTCTATCTATCTATCTATCTATCTATCTATCTATCTATCTATCTATCTATCTATCTCAGTCTTTTATATCTATCATTATTTTTCAATAGTTGGCGGAAATACTTTTAGATTTTTGTACTTTTATCTAATATAGTTTTCATTGTTTATATCGTGTGCTTGAATTTTTTTTCTTCTTTCATCTTTGTGTAATCTCATACATATATTAACTTACACTGCCATTTAATCCTTTCTCAACCTATGCCTGTCTGTATATATATATATATATATATATATATATATATATATATATATATATATATATATATATATATATATGTGTGTGTATAGTCCTATATATATGTGTGTGTGTGTGTGAGAGAGAGAGAGAGAGAGGGGGAGAGTTTGAGTGTGTGTATACAGCTATGAATATTTTTCGTATGACTGTTGGAGACATCCAATTTGAATAAATAAAAATAAAGCCAAAATGACGAATAGACACTAAACAATTTAAACATTTAGGTAAGCGATCGTATTTCTCCAGACTTTTAAATACAACTCTTCCATAGATCCAATTTCCTTATCTCTGTCTTTTTTCCCCTCAATATTCGCTTTTCGTTTATTATCTTAACTTGGCCATTTTGTACTTGCCTTCCTCGCAGCCCTCGCCAGCCCTTCTCCCCAATCAACATTTCAAATGAGTCCTGACCTGTTTGACTCGAGCATCGAATTATTGGGATTGACTACCTAATTAGTATGATTAGGTTTTTGAATTATACAAGAGCTTCGGAACTGTCGTCTTTTGAGTTTGCGGGGTTTTGACCTTTCGTCTGCTTCCTAAAAGTTTTAATACTTTATTTCCCTGGCTTGTTGTTGAAAGAAATCAAAGAAAGTAAGGGTCTTTACGTCGACAGTATGAAATATTTTAACCATGATTGAAGAGAAATATTGCTTCGCTTTAAAAATGTCTGCGAATACGCCTGTGACAAAATTTCGGATCAGCACTCTGGCTTGAACTTTCTATGATTCTTGTTTTCTTCCATTAACTACATTCAATTTTCATTACCATATCCGATGTAAAAGAACTTCTGTCACGATTTACGATATTTTCATTTGTTCCGAATTCCCCTATACTTTTCCACACACCAGTCCCAGCTGTATGGCCAGCTCTATCCAAAGATTAACTTACAAAATTCACGGCAGCTACACTATTGTCTGGTGCTTCTACTATCTATCACGAGATACATAAACAAAAGAGTCTGTAATATAATAGATCCTGACCTGGCATCTCGACTTCAGTCACTTTCTCACTGACGTGACGTGCCTTCCCTCTGTCTTTTCTACAAATACTTTCACAGCAACTGCTCTGGCGAGCTTTCTTCCTTGGCACCTTGACTGTATGAATTTAAAGGTGCTACTAGACTGGAAATTAGGTCTCACCGTATTACAGTGGAACTTGCTAAATGCAACTGTTTGTTATATTCGAATAATCAATTTTCTTGCAATTCTCGTCAGTGGAACTCACTTCAGATTTCTTGCTTCTCTGTTAAAAATAACCTTCAAAACGCTAATCGCCATCTTCTGCCTTCCTAAGCCCTGTTCTTTTAATTTCCCTTCTTCTCACTAAATCTTCCCATTTTCCTTCACTTCCAGTAACCTCCTGCACCCTATTGGCATTATCACCTTGTGTTAATAGTTTACCTGACTATTATTTTTTAGAGGGAATTGTATCTCAGCTCCGACTTCCGGGGTCAGATGTAAGACATATTAAGAAAGTCGAGTTTGATTGGTTGATATAGCGTGGGAATGATAGATAGACAAAGGTTTTTCGATGAGTTGTTTCTTAAATGTCAAGCGATGTAGACGTGTTCTCTTTCGTGTCTGAAACGTCTCCCCAGTCCGGTGGAACGACCTTCCACTGCATAGCTAGTATATGTCAACCTTAATAAAATAAGTTAAAATTCTCCGTGTTTGATATCATTCATTGCTGTTCAAAAATATCTAGCGATCACCGGCTGAGAGAGAAGATGAAACATTTTATCGAAATGGCGCCGTTGACCAGGATTACCTGAGATGATTAAAAAACGTTCTGCTGGAGTTGCATATTCCGAAAAATTCCTGATTTATAACACGCTTACCTGATTTTGAAAACAATAAAAATAATCAAAAATAAAATATTTATAATTTCAGAAATATAATGGTGATGAGATCCATTTTATCTCCTAATTCATAATTCCTATCCATAAATTGTTCAACAGACAAAATGACGTGAATATTTGAAATGCATTTAGTTATAAATTTCTTCAAAATATGATCTCAAACGAAAAAAAATTAATATTTGAATAGATTTCCAAAGATGAAAATCACATAATTTCTTTGTATTGCAATAATGTTTTTTTTTTATCAATAATTTTTCTGGTTCAAATAAAATGTCAGATTGTGCCAGACATTATTTTTGCAATGAAATTCATATGATTTTATATTTGGAATTTATCTAGAGCTTCAGTTTATATTATCTATACTTATTAAAATACAGATAATAACTTGTTTTGGTTGCTGGTTAGGTTTTATTATGCCATCAAACCAAGAGCAGTATTTTTAAATGAGGAAATTGTATAAGACAAAGTAACTGAAACATTTGATTTATACAATATACAGTAAACTGAAATAAATTATTATTTTGTATCATTTGACTTAACATGAACTCCTTGGGAATCTATAATAATCATCAGTCTTTTAATCATTGTCTTTTGTAATATTATCGATCCAACTATCTATCTCAATTTTTTCATATCTATCTATCTATCTATCTATCTATCTATCTATCTATCTCAATTTCCCCCATATCTATCTATCTATCTATCTATCTATCTATCTATCTATCTATCTATCTTTTCATCTATCTATCTATCTATCTATCTATCTATCTATCTATCTATCTATCTATCTCATCTCAAGTCTTTTCATATCTATCTATCTATCTATCTATCTATCTATCTATCTATCTATCTATCTATCTATCTATCTATCTATCTATCTCAGCCTCTGAATTTCTATCTATCTCATTCTGTTATCTATCTATCTATCTATCTATCTATCTATCTATCTATCTATCTATCTATCTATCTATCTATCTATCTCATCTATCTATTTCCCCATATCTATCTATCTATCTATCTATCTATCTATCTATCTATCTATCTTTTCATCTATCTATCTCAGTCTTTTCATATCTATCTATCTATCTATCTATCTATCTATCTATCTATCTATCTATCTATCTCAGCCTTCTGAATATCTATCTATCTATCTATCTGTCTATCATATCTATCTATCTATCTATCTATCTATCTATCTATCTATCTATCTATCTCAGTCCTTTCATATCTATCTATCTATCTATCTATCTATCTATCTATCTATCTATCTATCTATCTATCTCAGCCTCTCTGATCTATTTCTATCTATCTATCTTCTGTTATCTATCTCATCTTTTCATCTATCTATCTATCTATCTATCTATCTATCTATCTATCTATCTATCTATCTATCTCAAATTTCCCTCATTCTGTTCATCTATCTATCTATCTATCTATCTATCTATCTATCTATCTATCTATCTATCTATCTCTTTTCATCTATCTATCTATCTATCTATCTATCTATCTATCTATCTTTTCATATCTATCTATCTATCTATCTCATCTATCTCAGCCTCTGAATATCTATCTATCACATTCTGTTCATATCTATCTATCTATCTATCTATCTATCTATCTATCTATCTTTCATTCTATTCATATCTATCTATCTATCTATCTATCTATCTATCTATCTATCTATCTATCTCTATCTATCTATCTATTTTCAAATCTATCAAAGTCTAAATATCTAAACTGTTAGCTTCTCTACTATTTTGGCATTAATTACAGCAGTTTCTATTGCTTCCCAAGGATCTTTGCTTGACTATTTCTTTCTGTCCTCCCATATATCTCTTTTAATGATGGACCGTCTCATTAATTTGGTGTCTTTAACACCATTTTTGGCGAGGTGGGTAAGAGTCACCTTTGCTGAATATGAAAGAGCATTGTCATACGTGAATATAATCTCTTAAAAGTCTTGAACAAAATTATTCCAATAATTCTCTGCATTTATCTTGGACACATGATCAGTTTTGACGGCACCTGCGATTGTTCTACCTACAATAATAGTCAAAATATTATTCCACCTTTCTACGGTATCTTCTAAGTAAAACTAGTTGACTATTTCAATGAAATATCCCCACCTTTAAACCAATTATTATGCCCTATACAACCATCGGCACATTTACAAACATAGATGTGAATAGATGGTCACTGATAATTTAAGCATACTATACCACATCCCAAAGAAGGGAGTAATGGATAGCAGCTCGGACTGAGGAATCGGAGAGCCAAGTTCGAACTCCAGTCGAATCCACTACACTCACTTATTGATATACCTGGGAAAGGTATGGATCCTTTTCTTCTCCCACTAGTTATGGGTAAATAGCAAGACAGACCAGGTTCTTGGGTGGCAACCGGTCTAGGTGAAGGACAACACTGAATTCACAACTTGATCCTCCAGGCTGGGGGTTGTGCAGTAGACTAACATCCTACACACTTAAAAAAAAAACTGGCTTGTTATAGAAACCGCAATGATATCTTGCTGCCCGATGTTCCTCAAGGAATTTAAAGGCAAAATATATATAAAATATAATATATATCTATACCACATCCCAAACAAATCAACCAATAGAAAACAACGATTTTGTTTACCCCGCCGAGGTCAATGTACTTATGATGAGGAGTGGGTGGCTATGCTGATGACATAGGTATTCAGAGTTGGGATAAAAATGATCTTGAACAAAAAATCAACACTGTATACTAAATATTCCAAGAAATAAGACTTAAGATAACCATCGCCAAAACAGAGACAATCATTTGGAATTGGAATGAAAGCATTGATGGCACATACCTTGAATCATCATAAAATTTTAAGATATAGATTCAGTAAATACTAAACACTTTAAATGCCTCGGTGTATGAACCAGTAATAAAATATTTAGTATAAGAGATAAAAAAAAAAAAAAATTGAACATAGAATAATCTGCGGCAGAGGTAGTTTCACCTCATACCGCCAATTACTTCAAAAGAAAAACGTTAACCAGAAAACTTGACTCATCTTCTTAAATTGCCTAGAAACTTTCATATGGATACCGCAAAACCCGTCCAGAAATATCTAAATTGTCTGAATTCAACAGCTTTCTCAGATTAGTGGTTAAAATGGCGCTACATAATCACAAACAAAGAATTATACCAAATAACAGAAACTACATAGCTTGAGGACTTTCAACAGTAGAGAAAACATGACATCATCAATATGTTGACGTCCTACATTACTTCAAATATAACGTAAGGAAGGTAACCATTATAGTGGAAAATTGACAGCTACAGGGGAATAACAATTTCTTAAAAAACTGTTTTAAAAGAAAGATTTTATAAATTTCAACCGAAGCAGTACATTTAACTCGGTCAATGAATGTCGACTTTTTCCTTATAAGGAAACGGCTACCATTACCACCAGGTCCATACTACGCAGCTGTACATTTAATACTAATAATTATTGTTGAGAATGACTTTTCATACACTTTGTAGTGTTTGGTCTGGTTTGATTTCGTTCGTTTTACGGAATATCAACCTCAATGGATTATTTAATGCCGACAACAATTTTAGGAGAGATTCGTATGAATAGAATATGTATTCTTTGGTTTATATTGGTTTCTTTTATTTTGTTTTACGGCATATCAACCTCAATGGGTTATTTAATGCCGACAAGATTTTTAGAATAGGTTCGTATGAATAGAATATGTATTTTTTGATTTAGTTTGGTTTCGTTTATTTTGTTTTACGGCATATCAACCTCAATGGGTTATTTAATGCCGACAAGATTTTTAGGATAGGTTCGTATGAATAGAATATGTATTCTTTGGTTTAGTTTGGTTTCGTTTATTTTGTTTTACGGCATATCAACCACAATGGGTTATTTAATGCCGACAAGATTTTTAGGATAGGTTCGTATGAATAGAATATGTATTCTTTGGTTTAGTTTGGTTTCGTTTATTTTGTTTTACGGCATATCAACCTCAATGGGTTATTTAATGCCGACAAGATTTTTAGGTTCGTAATGAATAGTATTCTTTGGTTTATTTGGTTTCGTTTAATATCAATGGGTTATTTAATGCCGACAAGATTTTTAGTTTAGGTTCGTATGAATAGAATATGTATTCTTTGGTTTAGTTTGGTTTCGTTTATTTTGTTTTACGGCATATCAACCTCAATGGGTTATTTAATGCCGACAAGATTTTTAGCAAAGGTTCGTATGAATAGAATATGTATTCTTTGGTTTAGTTTGGTTTCGTTTATTTTGTTTTACGGCATATCAACCACAATGGGTTATTTAATGCCGACAAGATTTTTAGCATAGGTTCGTATGAATAGAATATGTATTCTTTGGTTTAGTTTGGTTTCGTTTATTTTGTTTTACGGCATATCAACCTCAATGGGTTATTTAATGCCGACAAGATTTTTAGGATAGGTTCGTATGAATAGAATATGTATTCTTTGGTTTAGTTTGGTTTCGTTTATTGTGTTTTTTGCGGCATATCAACCACAATGGGTTATTTAATGCCGACAAGATTTTTAACATAGGTTCGTATGAATAAAATATGTATTCTTTGGTTTAGTTTGGTTTCGTTTATTTTGTTTTTGGCATATCAACCTCAATGGGTTATTTAATGCCGACAAGATTTTTAGGATAGGTTCGTATGAATAGAATATGTATTCTTTGGTTTAGTTTGGTTTCGTTTATTTTGTTTTACGGCATATCAACCACAATGGGTTATTTAATGCCGACAAGATTTTTAGCATAGGTTCGTATGAATAAAATATGTATTCTTTGGTTTAGTTTGGTTTCGTTTATTTTGTTTTACGGCATATCAACCTCAATGGGTTATTTAATGCCGACAAGATTTTTAGCATAGGTTCGTATGAATAGAATATCTATTCTTTGGTTTAGTTTGGTTTCGTTTATTTTGTTTTTTACGGCATATCAACCTCAATGGGTTATTTAATGCCGACAAGATTTTTAGCATAGGTTCGTATGAATAGAATATGTATTCTTTGGTTTAGTTTGGTTTCGTTTATTTTGTTTTACGGCATATCAACCACAATGGGTTATTTAATGCCGACAAGATTTTTAGCATAGGTTCGTATGAATAGAATATCTATTCTTTGGTTTAGTTTGGTTTCGTTTATTTTGTTTTACGGCATATCAACCTCAATGGGTTATTTAATGCCGACAAGATTTTTAGCATAGGTTCGTATGAATAGAATATGTATTCTTTGGTTTAGTTTGGTTTCGTTTATTTTGTTTTACGGCAATCAACCATAATGGGTTATTTAATGCCGACAAGTTTTAGTTCGTATGAATAGAATATCTATTCTTTGGTTTAGTTTGGTTTCGTTTATTTTGTTTTACGGCATATCAACCACAATGGGTTATTTAATGCCGACAAGATTTTTAGCATAGGTTCGTATGAATAGAATATCTATTCTTTGGTTTTGTTTGGTTTCGTTTATTTTTGTTTTACGGCATATCAACCTCAATGGGTTATTTAATGCCGACAAGATTTTTTAGCATAGGTTCGTATGAATAGAATATCTATTCTTTGGTTTAGTTTGGTTTCGTTTATTTTGTTTTTGGCATATCAACCACAATGGGTTATTTAATGCCGACAAGATTTTTAACATAGGTTCGTATGAATAGAATATCTATTCTTTGGTTTTGTTTGGTTTCGTTTATTTTTGTTTTACGGCATATCAACCTCAATGGGTTATTTAATGCCGACAAGATTTTTAGGATAGGTTCGTATGAATAGAATATGTATTCTTTGGTTTAGTTTGGTTTCGTTTATTTTGTTTTACGGCATATCAACCTCAATGGGTTATTTAATGCCGACAAGATTTTTAGGATAGGTTCGTATGAATAGAATATCTATTCTTTGGTTTAGTTTGGTTTCGTTTATTTTGTTTTACGGCATATCAACCACAATGGGTTATTTAATGCCGACAAGATTTTTAGCATAGGTTCGTATGAATAGAATATGTATTCTTTGGTTTAGTTTGGTTTCGTTTATTTTGTTTTACGGCATATCAACCTCAATGGGTTATTTAATGACGGGAAAATTTTTTATTCCTGGTAATATGTTTTTAGTCAAAAAGTATTTCTGGTAATATTTGTTAATCAAAAAATATATTTCTGGTAATATTTTTCCTTCAAAAATGTATAGATGGTAATATTTTTTTTTCCAAAAATGTATTGATGGTAATTATGTATTGCTAGTAATAATTTTTTACAAAAGTATTTCTGGTATTAAAACATATTTTTATGCTTTCACAGTGTTTTGATCCCAGTTTGGTGGTTAACTATTTACCCATACCTGGGACCCTAACAAGTGCTACCACTCCGGGCCAGGGTGGACCTGGGAACACCACTAATTAAGAGGTGGTTCCACGCTCCTCAAAACCTCCTGATCAGAGGCCTTACTGTCAGATGTTGTTTATAGTTTTACCCTGGACGCGAATGTAATTTATCGTCATATCCAGGACAATTTGTGATGTTTACTTAAAGTTATTAGTTTGTTTGCTTTCATGTTTTTGGATAATGTTGCGGGGGTATATTGGCCCGTAAACAGATACTGATACTGAAGGACGGAAGACAAGAAAAAATCAGAGCGAAGACTTGAGTATATATATATATATATATATATATATATATATATATATATATATATATATATATATATAAAAAGGCTCAAACACTAATATTCCATTGTTATAATTTATTACATTGGAAGCGTGATCACGATCCAATTCATCATTTCAAAAAAAAAAAAAAAAAACTTACTCTCTCCTGTACATTGAGTTCTACGTGGATTCTATCCTCTTGGAAATATATATATATATATATATATATATATATATATATATATATATATATATATATTACCAAGTTTAATTTCGTTAAAGAAAACAGAGCAATAAAAATAAGTTTAGTGAACACTAGGAAAAAATATATATACATGTTCATGTAGAGGGTAAGAAGAGCGTTGTTCTGAAAAGGACAGTTTATTGTATATCGTTGCTGTTGGCGTGGATGGCTGGAGCAGCAGCCGATCGCGAGCTGGATTTGCAGATGATGATAGCCGGTTGCTGAAGGCCGCAGCTCTGGTCCGACTGTCGGACAAGATACTACAATTTGATCCTAGTCATCTATATTTACTCAAACCCCACGAGGTTATGTTGTGACACAAGGTCAGTTTAATGTGGGGAGCCCGAGCGCGTACACCCGGGCTAGAAACAAAAATTGCCCGCAGCCCAGCTAGTGCAATGAGAAGGTGCGGACTCGGACAGGTGTTCCTCAGGACTGGCACCTCTCAGTATTATTTTCATCAGTTGTGACTGTCCTTCGACGGAGCCGACCCTGAGCGAACTTTGCCCAAAGACACAGATGCTACTGAGAGATGATAAATAAACGTTTTAAGAGTAATTTACACATTTTTGTTCTAGCCATCTAGGCCGTTGAGGTGCATGTTTATGCAGTTTTTTTTTTTATATATCCTGGCTCAGTTTCACAACGATCACTGGTTAAACTTTTTCTTCCGGTTGTTTTAAAAAAAAATGTCGGTGTGCCGACATGCTAAGACAATGTCGATAATATTTCTAATACATTTTGCACTTTAAATATTTTCTCTTCATTTTACTTCAATATTATTATTTGTACTAAATTTCTTATTGCAACAATTTTAAGTCCAGATTTTTCTTGTGTTTAACTTGACTATGTTTTCAGATTCCTCTGCATTGTTTTATATTATCTGTCCAAGCTTTTTACAATTTCCAAATTTCTGACGAATTGCATCATTGTGCTCTTTTTCTCACAGACAGTGCTCAACCGAGTCGACTATACTGTACAGTCGACAAAATCAAAAGCAAACACCGCATACACGAAATTAAAAATATGAAATGGCAGTAATTTTCCCATCGTACCTTGTATATATATTAACAGCGATCATATTGATGGAATAATATGACAGTAATGATTCCAGAATAAAGTACCTAACCTAATTTATAATCATTAGATTCTAAAGATGACATGTCTATATGAACACGGATGGGCACCACGAGCCGGAGTAATGGTTAGCAAGCTCGACTCGCTAGAACAATTACGACTGAATAGTGATTTCGATCCTCACTGGGTGCTCCATACTTTCGGCCTTGTGCCACACCTAAGCTACGCTTGGAAAATCACTATATATGTTTCCACCATATATAATCTAGAGATTTGGGCAGATCGGGGATGTGTAATGGTTAGCAAGCTTGTCTCACTGGAACAATTTTGACTGAATAGTGAGTTCGATCCTAATTGGGTGCTCCATACTTTAGGCCTTGTGCCACATCTAAGCTACACTTGTAAAATCATTATATGAACTAGGATATGGAATATGGTCAGAAAGATGATTGAAAGCGCTTGATTAGGTGCACTCGGACAATATCTAGATTAAGGGAACAAAAAAACAACAACAAAAAAAAACAAAAAAACCTAAGCAACAAAACCACTTCAAATATCAAGAAAAAAAAGAAAAACAATTCATTGTCGTTTTTACTTAAATATATATTAACGCAAGACTTTTTACTTAAATACACAAGATATATATATATATATATATATATATATATATATATATATATATATATATATATATATATATATATATATATATATATAAAAAATTAAAACAATATGAAGGAACAGTAAGATTTATAATCCGGTTTTCTTAGCAATTATTTTTATTTAAAAAAAAAACAGTGCTCGATACAAACACTAGAGGGAAATATTAAAATTATTTTCTTTTTAAAAATATGATTCCCTTGCGACGCAGAACATTTACACGTTTCAAAACTGAAAGTAAATTTATAAATTTAATTATATAAATTAAACTTAAAATTCATAGTCTCGTTCCATTGTCAAGAGACGTTAGGACTAATCTGTTAGAAATATTTCTAACATCGCTTGACAATGGAACGAACTATGGATTTTATGTTTAATTTTTATAATTAAATTTATAAATTTCCTTCCAGTTTTGAAACATGGAAATTGTCTTTGTCACGGGGGAATCATATTTTTTAAAAAGAAAATAATTATGATATTATAGGTAACTTTAAAAGAGAAATAAAATATTGTAAAGTTATTAAGTGATAACTATATATATATATATATATATATATATATATATATATATATATATATATATAGAGAGAGAGAGAGAGAGAGAGAGAGAGAGAGACTGGCATGTGTCAGAAGAATGAGGTAATTTTAAAAGAGAAGTTAAGTGATAGCTATATATATATATATATATATATATATATATATATATATATATATATATTTATTAAAGACATTTTTTATGTTTAACGTTCTTTTTTATAGATACAAGTATTTAAGTAAATGCTCTGTTTATAATAAACAGTATTAAATAACATTTACCGGCCTGAATGTCCGAGAAATTTTCATAGAAAATATTCGTCATTTCTTAATATATATATATATATATATATATATATATATATATATATGACAATAGGAAAACTCTAGTTATTGCTGACGCATTTCGTCCAAAATTCTATAGAGACTGCCACCATAGAATATTATCCAATCATTAATCTACACCCAGGCCTTTTCCCTATTTCACATTTCTTAACAAAATTACTGTACAAACGTACACAACAATATCGTGAAATCAAAAGAAAATGGTTGAATCCGTCAACACAGTTATAATGACAATATTCTCCACACGTGACAATAACTGACGTTATTTTCAGTTAACAATATGAAAATAGCGTTCTCTACATTCCTCCAGTTGCTAAGGACATTCTGTTTTTTGTTATTATTAGTTACTTTCTTTAATTAAATTCATTTCGTTTTTTGCTTTGAGAAAGTCCACATTGGACGAAACACGTCGGCAACTATTACAGTTCTCCTATTGTCATTTAAATTTATAAATATTGTCTTTTCTACAGGTTAACTCTGAGAAATGTCAATATATATATATATATATATATATATATATATATATATATATATATATATATATATAAATATCATAATAATTTAATAATATTTTATTTCTTTTAAAAGTAACCTCATTCTTATGAATCATGCCAGTCTCTCTCTATGTATATATATGAAAAAATATCAACATATATATATGTATTTATTTAATTATTTACAATTTATTTGCGTCATAAATACTCATTTGTTAAATAAGTTATAGTAAATTAAAACAGATATCTTAATCTGAAAGACACTTGGTATATTTATCATATAAATATAAGTATATACTGAACTAGTCAACAACATTAATAGGATAATACTAATTGTATACTAAAAAGACTGATTTATGCAATAAATCATATTGTAAACTGCAAATCTATTATTTCAAAAGTAATTTTTTTAAATTTTCAATGATACCATTTTAGGAAAAATAAAAATTAACGATCATTTAATTTACAATCACGGCACTTCTTTTTAAAATTTATATTTTCTTATTTCATAATAACAAAATACTTTTAAAAAACTGTATAATATGGGATAAATGTGGTATTAAGTGATAAACACCAGCCACTAAAAATTAATTCATACATCAAGTTTTCAATTCATGACCAAAATTAATACGTGCCAATGTTTGGCGCAACAGTAGTAGATGTAAAAAAGGTAATATTTTTTCAGGGTTATTGATTTTTTTTCTTCTACGTAAAGTATGAATAGTAAGAACAAATTGAGCACCGATTAGATTTTGTCGGCAAGAGGATAGAAAATGAAAGAAAAATGGAAGAAATAACCTAATTTGAAATAAAGACTAAATAGAAAGACACTTGATTTTATGGCGAAATGAAGGGGAAAATTATATGCGAGTTGTTGACGGATGGACTGACATTTTACGCGCCACTGAACTCACAGAATGTAATCGAGAAGATAGTGATCAAGGTTACGAGTATTATCAATATATATATATATATATATATATATATATATATATATATATATATATATATAAAAAATATGTATGTATGTATGTATAATTACAAAATAGAAATCCAAAATTACCTCATGAGAATAGCTATTTCAACTAGCGTTACGCTAGTATATTTCAATTCAAAAATTTTTTGACTTGAAAAATACGAGGGTAACGCGAGATAAAATAACAATTCTCATTAGGTAATTTTTGGATTCTCCACAATTTATATGTTCTGTTATAATAAATACATTGACCTCTTTTTTGGGATCAGTTTTAATATTTTTGTATTATTAAGAGCCACATGGATTATATACCAACGGATTATTACCTGTACTCTCTCTCTCTCTCTCTCTCTCTCTCTATATATATATATATATATATATATATATATATCAAACCTAGAGAGCCAGACATACCTACTGGCTTTCCCTGACGAACCACTTAGGTGAAACCTTGGTAGGTTTGTCTGGCTCTCTAGGTTTGACTACGTCTGCTCTACTGTTTTTAGTTGATTACACGTATCGGGTTTTTTTTGGGGGTGGGGCTTTGGACCTGTATGATGTACGATTATTTTTGACAGACGTTCATGTTCTTCGCTCTTTCTTTTTTTAAAACCTTTTTTTTCTTCGAAATTGATTTCATCATTAGCAAATCAAGAAACCGAAGATTTTCCGAGACGAGTGTAGTTACCTATATATATATATATATATATATATATATATATATATATATATATATATATATAGGGTATTGGGGCAGCAGCATATATGATTTAAACGTATTTTTATTAAATATAACAGACAATGAATGTCTATTATATCGGATTATGAGCCTTTCTCAAGTTGGAATGCTTGCTTTAATTTCTGGTAAAAATAAAGACAAAAATTATCCAAAATTTGATATTTTTTTAATAAATTGGTCCTAAGCTTTCGGCTCACTTCGGCCATCCTCAGTTTGTTTTTGTCACGATAACGGTCGCGGAATAGCAAACGAATATCGTAAGTTCAAGATACGGTTCTATGACATCATACCAAGAGATAGACCGAAGCAATAAAATTAAAGCAAATATTCTCATGATGAGACATAATAGACATTCATTGTCTGTTATATTTAATAAACATGTTTATATATATATATATATATATATATATATATATATAGAGAGAGAGAGAGAGAGAGAGAGAAATACATCTGTGTGTGTGTGTTTGTGTGAAGAGAAATATATTAGGCAAAAAAAAGCATGTAATACAAAGAATAATGGTGAAAATCCTGTAGGCTTTAAAAATAGAATAATATCACACACACATACACATAAATGCACTATATATATATATATATATATATATATATATATATATATATATAGAGAGAGAGAGAGAGAGAGAGAGAGAGACAGACAGACAGACAGACACACACACACACATATATATATATATATATATATTTATATATATAAACCATAAACTGTTTGAAAAATCCCTCGAATTTTAAAATCAATATCCGTAGGTGAAAATGGTCATTAACTAAATGTATTTTAATTCCAATTGTAACAAGAATGTTCTGTTTAATGAAAATAAGCATTCAGCGCTCTTTTGTCAGTCAGTTTTAACATAGTTCAAATTAATGCTGTTTTAATAGGACTCGCCTAGATTATACCCCTGGTAGTAATCCGTTGGTATAAAATCCAAGTGAATCCTATTAACGCAATTTAAAATATTAAATATTAAAACTGATTCACACATAGAGCTCAGTGCTTTTTTGAGAATAAACAGCAATATATATCGTAAAATCGGAATTTAGATACCATTATGTAAATGATCATTTCCACCTTGTAAAATTAAATTTACGTGATGTTTCAAACATATGATAAATGTTTGAAAAAATCTTATTTCAAAAATCTATCATCCATTGACTGTGTGAAAAATGCTGTTAATTTAATTTTACAAGGTGGAAATGATCATTTACATAATGGTATCTTAATTCCTATTGTATATTATATATATATATATATATATATATATATATATATAAAAAAAAAGAACAGTAAAATATATAATCCGGTGTTCTTATAGATATTTTTATTTTTGCAAAATAGTGCTCAATGTAAATTTACAGAGCATTAATAGCTTCCATTTTTTGAAACATGGTTAGAACTGTGTAGGGAAAACATATTTTAAATCAATTAATTTAATATATATATATATATATATATATATATATATATATATATATTATATATATATATATTACTAATGTTCCCCCAATACAAGGCCCACTCAAAGTAGAGGCTTACTATGTGGAGTTGTATTAGCTTAAGAAAGTGCAAGATATGAGGAAAGATAGCTAATTCTAGATTTAAAGAGATGAAGAATTAATTCGTCAATAATAATGAAATTTTACAATAATTGTATTTTTTTTAATTTATTTAGAAAAACTTATATTTACTAATCATCAGTGGAAAAGCTTACCATTCAGCGACCCATAGTATTTTCAAAAGAATATTGCTGGTAATAATTTCTTTTCTTCAAAAGTGTATTGCTGGTAATATTTATTTTCTTCAAACATGTATTGCTGGTAATAATTTCTTTTCTTCAAAAGTGTATTGCTGGTAATATTTATTTTCTTCAAACATGTATTGCTGGTAATAATTCCTTTTCTTCAAAAGTGTATTGCTGGTAATATTTATTTTATCAAACATGTATTGCTGGTAATAATGTATTGCTGGTAATAATTTCTCTTCCAAAAATTTATTGCTGGTATTAAAAACTATTTTGCACTTTCATAGTGATTTGCCCACCGTTTGGTGGTTAACTACTTGTCCATAGTTTGAACCCTAAGAGGTGCTACCCCCTCAGGTAAGGGTGAACCTGGGAACACCAGCAATTAAGAGGTGGTTCCACGCTCCTCAAAACCTCCTGATCAGAGGCCTTGTTGTTGGACGTAGTTTATCGTCTTAACTAGGAACCGGATGTAGTTTATCGTCTTACCCAGGGCGCCTTGATTTACGGCTTACGTGTATAAATCTATTTTCATTGTATAAAAAAGTATTTTATTGAATAAAACCACCGTCATTATCGGGGACGGCCTCAATGTAGCAACGATAGAGGCTGCAATATGCCGACAAGTTTTTTTTTTTTTATTTCTGGTAATATTATTTTCCAAAAATATATTGCTGATAATATTTTTTCTCTTTCAATAATGTATTTACTTTTCTTCAAAAATGAAGAACTTGAAAATTTTTCAACGAACCTTGTTTTTTATGTTTGCAGGGAAAATATATATTATTGAACTTTTGAACAACAGCCAATTATTAAATCAAAGATATGAAACCACTGTTTTTTGTAGGCATATTAAAGATCTAACATTACAGTTTTGCTAAACTTTTAAATCCATAACTCTAAACGTTTAAAATTATAACTCACCTCCTTTGATATACTTTCTACCCTCTTATATAACTCTCCACTAATCTATCTTAGATTATGATTCTTAAAATGTTTTTGCGCATATGTAATACTAGTGATAGCTTCAGATAAATTGATTTAAACCCACGCTTATTCTACACGTTATACGGTTCGACAATAGGTCAACATTTACTTATAAAAGTTATATTAATATCCCATACTTTTATATACTTTTCTACTTATATCTTAATTTCTAAATTAAAACTTATTTAAAAAGAAGAAAAAAGGAATAACTTATGTATTCAACTTACCAAGAAGAAATCTCCACCTCTTAATTTATTAATTTACAAAACTTTCATTGATTACAAAACTGGTAGTGATAACTTTAACCTAAATATATGCAAATCATCTCTGGCTTAGATTTTAAAATAAACAAAAAACATTCCCAATTAATACTATAACTATCGTTTGAATTTTTCCCTTCTTTCTCTTTTATCATATATTTTATCATATTCTCACCTTTGCTCACCTATCTCTCACTCTTAGAGGGCTTGGAAATGCTATGCCTAAACCCTTGACCGTTGTTGTCAAAAAGAAAATTTTTCAGATCTAGCCATTACTTTAACACCATAACCATCCTTCACCAAACTGCTATCAACAATCACTATTGTTTCACTCCATCAGTTTTGCTAAACTTTTAAATCCATAACTCTAAACGTTTAAAATTATAACTCACCTCCTTTGATATACTTTCTACCCTCTTATATAACTCTCCACTAATCTATCTTAGATTATGATTCTTAAAATGTTTTTGCGCATATGTAATACTAGTGATAGCTTCAGATAAATTGATTTAAACCCACGCTTATTCTACACGTTATACGGTTCGACAATAGGTCAACATTTACTTATAAAAGTTATATTAATATCCCATACTTTTATATACTTTTCTACTTATATCTTAATTTCTAAATTAAAACTTATTTAAAAAGAAAAATAAAGCAATAACTTATGTATTCAACTTTATGTATTTTTTTTATTTTCTATTTTTTTTAAAACGAATGCAAAAACGGAAGTGACGTTTCACATGCGGCTTGCTTACAAACAGAATTGTTCAAAAAGCATTTTTGTTCTCACTAGTTGAAGTGCAATTTTAAATGCACTGAAACGAAGTTGCATCTTTGTAGTGAGTAAATTGTTTTCGTCTATATAAAAAATTATAATATATATATATATATATATAAATATATATATATATATATATATATATATATATATATATATATATATATGCATGTTTCATTAGAGACAACAGACAAGGTACTACGATTAAGCTTTTTATTTAATTTTTCTTATGTTCGAACAACTGTTTTCTTTTTGGGACACGAACGAGCATTATCTATGAGTTCAAATGCCCCTTAAAGAACTGTGTTCCTGATAAAACCAAATTCATAAATAATTACATCGGTCACACGACTACATGGATATCCAGACTCCTTACGCTACACCTATCTGATCACAGCTCTATTAGAATCCTTTCAAACGCACACACAAATTTACCAGACTCCATCCGAAACATACAAGCATAATAAACTCATCGAAATGTAAAAAAGACATAAAAATAATGGAAGCATTAATAATGAAAAAGACAAAGCCAACACTTAATAATATTAACTACGAACACGGCCAGAATGTGCTAACTGTGCTCAGAAAATAAAAAAAAAACTCTATAACACTAAAAACATACACACAAGCCACACACCCAATTAAAATGGAAAAATGAAATCATCCTTGATAATGGCTAAAATTGTATCCGAAAGGCGCTCGTAATTATAGAACATTTGTATAGTTAAAAAAAAACAGTATATGTTCAAAAAAGAAATCACTTGTTCGAACATTAAAAATTAAATAAAATCTTAATCATAGTACCTTGTCTGTGGTCTTTAATGAAACTTGCATAAATGAAGGATTGCTGCCCTAAATACACGATAAATATATATATATATATATATATATATATATATATATATATGACTTTGTGTTTATATATATGTATTTAAAGATATACATGCACATATATATGAAAGCATTAGAATTATCACATATCACGATTCTTTATGAAGCGAAAACTCTATGCAATTACGTTGAGGTAAAAATCGTTTACCATGATGAATGACATTCTCACGTTAGTTTGCAGATAAGTAATTGGATATTTCTTTCTTTTTTGGTCTCCCAAGACTGTTCTTTTGTTTTACTTACTTTTCTGTTTTCTCCTTATTTCTTATTATTTCCTTTATTTTATCCGTTTCCATTTACCTTCATTTTGTCTTCCTCTTTTTTGCAAGTTCAAACTCATGTAGCATTGTTTCCTAAAATCTATTCAATTCTGCCAACCTCGTTTCTATCATGCTTGAATGTATTTTAGAATTTCATTTTCCTTCTATTATTTTTGTCAGTATTCTTTTTTTTTTCGGCTCCTATTTTTGGAAAGTATAAACTGATCTGAAACTCATTCTAGAAAAAGTAAGTCTTCCCTATATGTACACTCGTAACTTGTCCATAAAACTAGACGCATAAACTTAACAAGTAACGGACTGGCATGGGTATCAGTTTGTGCAATGGCAAGTGGGCCCCTGATGGAGTGAGCCTACTATACCAAAGAAAAACGCAATAAAGAAAAAAAGCATAGATAACTGTTTTAGTAATAAACAGGAACAAGAACGTTATATAATCATCTGCACACTATCAATTATTCAATGTGAAAGAACATTTTCAAAGCTAAAGGTCATAAAGACAAGGTTAAGAAATTCGTTGTTTGTTGAATCATTTGGAATCATACATGTTGTTATCCATTGAAAAGGCATTGTTATATGAATTGGATGCTGAAGTACCATCATATAATAAATACAAACAAATGCTTTTAATATAGTGGACTGCATGCATTTCTTTAATGTGCCTTTGAACTATCTGGTAATGTGTAAATTGTACTATTTTAAAATATCAACCAATTACTTGACATTTAAAAAAATTAATACTATGTTCAATTATGACATTCTGTATTTCTATTTCGTATCTACTGCCAGTAATATACATGTACACTGTAATTAGTAACACATGTTCCCTTGTGCAAATTAATTACAACAACCGCTTTAGTTTCCTTTCTTTCAACATACGGTCCGTTTTAGACCCACTGGAGTGACAGGGTGTAATTGATTTCTGTTTTTTCCTCAGATTAGGTCATTTGCAGTGGTGTGCAGTGATATGAATCTATTTTCGGGGTGTATGATGAAATTTGTTTGGCCTTGAAAATTATTTTGTCACCCGTGATTGCATCAGATTTTTATCACACCCAGATAAAATTGTCTCGACTGTCGATTAGTTATCCTACGGCTATTGCCTGTTATGGACGTTACTCCAAGGAAGCGTAAGAAAATTGTAACGCTGCACAATCGCGTTGGCCAGCCTTACCAGTGAGCAAATCAAATTACTATCGACTTGATCGGAAACACTCCTGATTTAAATCCAATTGAGAATCTGTGGTCAATCTGCAAAGAACGACTTCGTGGAATGGACATACGAAGTACTAACATGTGCCCTGGGGCATGATTCATTAGAAAAATTCGAAAAAAAAGTAAATAATAACGGAATTATTGGTTTTGTTTCAATTAATTTGCACAAGGGTGTAGACATTTTTTCGACAAACATTTAATTGTATCCGTATATGTATATTTCAAATGTATTTTTCGAAAATGTTACTTATTTGCCAGGAAAATTAAATGATAGCATTTTAGTTGTGGATGGCCCGCCTCTTTGTCTGTAGACAACCAATATTTTTTTGCAACGAATCTGCCACTGAAAATGGCCGTTATTTGGAAGTTATATTTTGAACTAATTCAAAATCTGCCAAAAAGCAAAATGTTCTCTACAAACAAATCGAGTTCTTTTAATATCTAAATCCTTTGTCTTTTTTCTTTTTATATGCCTTGTCCCTTCAGGACGTAGGCGATCATGGCTCTCCAATTGCCCCTATCCCTTGTAGCGCTCAATAGGTTTCATCCCTATGCCACCTCCCTTGGACCACTTTGTGTCATCCACCAGCTTAAACCCGCCAGGAATATCATGCATTACTTTCCCTTGTCTTTCTTTCCATCTATTCGACTTGTGAGTATCAGATTCTCTAGGGCTTCTTTTCATTACGTGTCATGTCTCAGAAACTTCAGCTGCCTCTTCCTGATGTTAAGTATGAGCCTCCTTCTTTGCATCCTCTCCAAAACCTCTTCGTTGCTCACACGCTCGATCCATGATATCCTTAGCATCCTTCTGTAGAACCATACCTCAGTTGCCTCGCGTCTCTTTTTCATTTTTGAGGAGACCGTCCAATATCACGTAGAAGCTCAATACTCTTTTCTTTGTTACCAAAGAAATCCTCCTGTCTCGCAATACTCTGCCCAGCTTTTGGAATGCGTCTTTGGCCATCCCAATACGTCTACGGATCTCAGTGTTGCACTTACCGTCCTCTGTCAAAATACTTCTCAAATATTTAGATTTCCGCACAGGCTTGATTTTAGTGTCCCTTACCCATAGAACTGCGACTCCAGGACTGTTCGCCACCGAGGCCCGTTGGTACAGTTGGTATGATGTTTGCCTGATAACGTAACTGTCAGGGTTTCAATTCCCGGTAGTGGATGCGCATTGCTGATGAGTCCCAAATATAGGACGAAACTACCCTCCAATGCTTTCCGCATTCTGTTGGAGTTTCTTCTAGATTCGATGAATTAATTAATTATAATTATCTCAAATCCTCCTAATAATTTCTATCACTTGTATATCCTTGCTTGAACCGGCTTCTAATACTCTGGATGGAGCGGCTTGGAGATAGTAGTCGTGGCTCGTGGGGGCACAGTCCTATGGGTAAGGAAAACTCGGATGAGTTCCACCACGGAATATGTGATCGAGCAGCGCTATATCGAGTCTAATTCGCTATCTCTTCGTCACCGAGGCCCATTTTTACAGTTGGTTGCCTGATAACCTAACTGTCCGGGTTTCAATTCTCGCTAGTGGAAGTGCACTGTTGATGAGTTCCAAATATAGGACGAAACGGCCGTCCAGTGCTTTCTGCATTCTGTTGAGGTTTCTTCTAGACTCGATGAATCTATTAAACACACACACACACACACACACACATACATATATATATATATATATATATATATATAAAATCCAATGTTTTTAGCATTTACATTTTTTTTAAAAAAAAGTGCTCAATACAACGTAGTACGAATTATTATAATATATTTATTATAATATTTTATATCGCTACACAATTTTGTTTTGAAACTGTTGTCGTTTATAACATCTCGCTGGAAATAACAGAACAAACGAGGTTAACGTTTGTATCGTCGGTTGAGCTTTCACTTCAATTATACAGTGCTGTTCGATAAAAGTGACTCACCTGATTTTTTTTACTTAAAACTTTTCGCCTATTTTTTTTTGGGGGGGGGTCAAACTAATTTTTAAGCTTACTAATATAAAGACCCCTTCCTGACCACCTAGTAAATAGTTTACTCAGCCTAAGGTATTCTATTGATAATTATAATTTTGGATATAAATGAGATTTAGGGAAAAACTCTGTGCAAAAAAAGTGACTCACTTATTTCCTGCAACAATTAATCAATAGAAACATAACCGAACAGCTTTAAATAAAGAATAATAGAGGTATAATTTATTTATAATAGGTAATATAGTTCGAAATATTTAATAATCTATGGGTCCTCCTTTATTCCTTTCAACCCTTTTTGACATCGACTTGATTAGGTTCTGGCAAATCTCATCTCCAAGCATTGAATTCCATTCGGATATGAAATTCAAAATCAAATCCTCTTTGTTGCGCAACTGCTTTCTCGAGAGCCTGTACTTTATAATGCTTCATAAGTTTTCTATGGGGTTGAGGTCAAGAGATTGGGGCGGCCATGTCATAACCCTCACCTGCTTTTCATCAAAGTATTCCTTCATCAATTTTGATTTGTGACGGAGAGCATTATCTTGCATAAAAATGAGCTTGTTGGAGTCGATTTGCACCCTTTCAGCAGAAGGGAGCAGACAAGACTCTAAAATTCTCTTGTGCTGCTCGCTCCTGAGGGTCTTTTCAATAGGTTTTAAGAAACCAGTTCCATGAAAAGAAAAGCATCCCAAAACATTATACTGAACGGATGCTTGACAGTGCCTGCTAAATTCAAAGAGCTTTCAAAGTTTCTTCTTCGGATTTTAGATCGCTTATCCTTTGAATTTAGCTCAACTTTCGTTTCATCGGAGATGAGAACATTTAGTAAAAAAAATCAGGTGAGTCACTTTTATCGAACAGCACTGTACATCAAATATATCACAATAGCTTGCCTGTCAACATTCGCAATTTAGAAAAATTCTTGTTGAAAATACATCTATACTTTTTCAAGAAAATAAACATAAGTTAAAAAGAAGCTATATATATATTCAAAAATTGAAATCAAAACTTAAAATTAATTATGAATACCGCAGATATGTTTTAAAATGTTTAAAGTAGATAGTTAAAAATATGTATGTTGTAACTAATAGTTTTTTGCTTTGTTCTTTTAAATATATGGACATTTCAAAAATTGCCTCCGCTGAGGTTTACATCGTGAAATTTAAATCGTACAGTAGATAATCTTAGAGTTTTTTCAATTTACAATTATTACATTTCAGACGGACAAAAAATTTCATTTTAGAAAAAAAAAAACAACAACAAAAAAAACCCCCTGATGATAACATTGTGCTAATGCCGAAAGCACACGAAATATATGAATATGTATCAACATGTTAATTTTCTCTCTTCCTTTAATAAGTATACTAAGAAGCAGACGCTTCTCCGTGAATATGACCGGATTCTATTGAAAATATGTAGACAAAATTGTCTAAATTATTCTATGAGATATGTCTTTATATATATATATATATATATATATATATATATATGTGTGTGTGTGTGTGTGTGTGTGTGTGTGTGTGAAAGTATATAGAAAATAGGAAAGAACTGGTTAGGTAAATAATCCAAAGTTCCTTAGTATTTTAGTTATTATTTTTTTAAAAATAGTGCTCGATACAAAAGTAGAGCATAAATATAATTATTTATTTAAAAATATCATTACAACTCGCGACATAAGAGGTCTCATGTTTCAAAACAAGAGCCAAAAACTTCAATATAAAAAAACCCCAAAAAACTGCCGTAACATTTGTTTTTTGACGACTTCATAAAGGGTTATCTTTTTTGTAGGGTATTTAAACTATTTATTTGGGCTATGGATTATAAAAGTTATTATATTGTATGTTTGTTTTTAGCTAATTATTCAGACCATAAATTTGATGATGTCGACAAAAAGCCGTTAACTCATGTCTATTGTAAGATGGAACAGAGCTTACTTTAACTCAATTTAATTCAAATAATTATATTGAAGTTTTCGGCTCTTTTTTTGAAACATGGGACCTCTTATGTCGCGAGTTGGAATCCTATTTTTAAATAAATAATTATATATATATATATATATATATATATATATGTTTGTATATATATATATATATGTTTGTGTTTATATATATATATATATATATATATATGTTTGTATATATATATATATGTTTGTGTTTATATATATATATATATATATATATATATATATATATATATGTTTGTGTGTGTATCATAAGTATCATCGTGAACAATAGCAGAGTGACACAGGAAAGGAATAGATACGCCATTCTTGTAGCGCCGAAATCATTTTAAGTGAACAAGAAGACCGAAATATCTGGTTCGTAAATCTCACGGCTGTAAACAATGTAACATTGTCGTGATGGTGGAAAAGAACGAAAGAAACAAGAGCCAAGTCATGCTCTTCTTCCTGCAGTGCCTCAGGGTCATTATCACCGATTACCTCAAAGTGCTGGACCCTGGATCGAGAATTTTCACCCACAAAAGCCGACCGTTTAATTCTGTCGATTTGCATACTCCTGGACTACTAAGTCTGAAGTTCCCTTGAGGACGCCATTAGTGAACCCAACATACCAAAGATACGTGGTGCCTTACATTAACTAGCGGTGTAATAGATTTTTGAAGAAAACTAAATACATTTTTGAAGAAAAAATATTATTAGCAATATATTTTTGGAAAATAATATTACCAGCAATAAAAAAAAACAAAAACAAACAAACTTGTCGGCATATTACAGCCTCTCTCGTTACTGCATTAAGGCTGTCCTCGATAATGACGGAGGTTTTATTCAATAAATTACCTTTTTTTATACAATGAAAATAGATTTATACATGTAAGCCGTAAATCAAGGCGTCCTGGGTAAGACGATAAACTACATCCGGGTCCTGGGTAAGACGGTCGGAAGTACACGAAATAAATGAATATGTATCAACATGGTAATTTTCTTTCTTCCTTTAATAAAAACGCTAAGAAGCAGAAGGTTGTCCGTGAATATGAAAGGATCTTATTGAAAATAGGTTGACAAAATTGTCTAAATTATTCCATTACATATATATATATATATATATATATATATATATATATATATATATATAAAAAAAATATAGTCTTAAGGTGTGCTATATTTATGGGATAAAGTGCTCAATATCAGAGATATAGCGTGTGTAAATATAAAAAGTGAACATAAAGTCAACACTTAGTCAGGCGACAGTCTGTTTCATGCTATATGCAATCGTCAGGCCTGACGATTGCATATATATATATATATATATATATATATATATATATATATATATATATATATATATATATATCACAGTGTGATATATTTAAGGTGTGTTATATTTATGGATAAAGTGCTCAATATCAGAGATAAAGTGTATGTAAATATAAATATTAAAATGAAAATTGAAGTCAACATGCTAGGCGCAATCGTCAGGCCTCCTGACGATTGCGCCTAGCATTAAACAGCCTGTTGCCTCTGAGTGTTGATTAGAAATTAAGAAACTTCAAGTACATATATTTAGAATGACTCCCATTATGGATTCCTTGATTGATTGAAGTGTATTGTATGTATTTTACGGTTTATCAACCTTTTTTCTTTGTAAGGATTCCTTTTGGAGATAATGACTTACAAGATAATAATTAACCCATATTTTAGATGAGGGAAAGAGGAAATTCTTACTTTCCCAACGGTATTTGCGCTTAAGGGAATATAAAGAATCCAAGTGAAACTGGAATTTCCAATTCCAAGCCATTATCCATTACATGCTCACACGTCCAAGCTGACAGTACCTGGTATTCCCAAGCGTTCACCCATATAGATGTTGCTTAACTTCGCTGTTTAATTGGAGAAAGGAGAGAAGAAATGGACGAAACAAATCAAATTCACAAAACTAAAGTCAAGGAAAGTTGGTTCTCTCTGTCGCGTCAGAAGGTTTTTTTTCTCGCCTGAGTGCATCCTTAACATTTACAATTCTACCATTCGTACATGCATGGAATACTGCTGCCATATATGATCTGCTGCCCCGCTGTTCGTCTCCAGATTCTCGACAACATTCAGAGGCGGATATGCAATCTGATCTTGCATCCCGTCTACAGTCACTTTCTCACAGACGTGTCGCGGCTTCCCTCTGTCTTTTCTACAAATATTTTCATTGCATCTGCTCTAACGAGCTACTTTCACTGGTAATCCAACTGCGTGAATTTAAGCGTGCTACTAGGTTGGCATCTTGGCCCCACCCTTTGACTGTCGAAACTGTTACATGCAGCCGTCTCTTCTACTCCTACAGCTTCTTTTTTCGTACTTCCCATCAGTGCAACTCCCTTCCGCTTACTTGCTTCCCTGATAGCTATAATCTTAAAATCTTAATGTCAATCAACATCTTCTGATGCCTTGACCCTGATCCCTGTCCTTCTATTTATTCTTTTCATTCCCCTTTACTCTTGCTTTCACTCTCTGTAACCCCTTTGCGTGCTAGTGGCACTCACGCCTTGCTTGGGGTGATATGCTTAAAAAAAAAAAGTATAAATAGAAAGAACAACATGAGGAAGAAAGAGGAATGTTTGGCAAAAGCATGAGGAACATGAACGTAAAAAAACATGTTTTAGAGGAAGGAGAAGGACTGAATTGAAGAGCGAATCGTGTCTTGTGGACAAAAGCAGACAGGGATATAAAATCAGAAAAAACTAAAAGAAATAGTTTGGATAAGCGACAAAAAGAAGGGATATACAGGAAAATGTCAAGAAAGAAAGAAAGAAAGAAAGAAAGAAAGAAAGAAAGAAGAAAGAAAGAAAGAAAGAAAGAAGAAAGCAAGAAAGAAAGAAAGAAAGAAAGAAAAAAGAAAGAAAGAAAGAATAAAGCAAGAAAGAAAGAAAGAAAGAAAGAAGAAAGAAAGCAAGAAAGAAAGCAAGAAAGGAAGCATGCAAGAAAGCAAGCAAGCAAGAAAGAAAGAAAGAAAGAAAGAAAGCAAGAAAGAAAGAAAACAAGCAAGCAAGCAAGCAAGAAAGAAAGAAAGAAGAAACAAAGCAAGAAAGAAAGAAAGAAAGAAAGAAAAAAAAGAAAGAAAGCAAGCAAGAAAGAAAGAAAGAAAGAAAGAAGAAACAAAGCAAGAAAGAAAGAAAGAAAGAAAGAAAGCAAGAAAGCAAGAAAGAAAGAAAGAAAGAAAGAAGAAGGCAAGCAAGAAAGAATAAAGCAAGCAAGAAAGAAAGAAAGCAAGAAAGAAAGCAAGAAAGAAAGCAAGAAAGAAAGCAAGAAAGAAAGAAAGCAAGAAAGAAAGCAAGAAAGAAAGCAAGAAAGAAAGCAAGCAAGCAAGCAAGAAAGAAAGAAAGAAAGAAAGAAAGCAAGCAAGAAAGAAAGAAACAAACAAAGAAGAAACAAAGCAAGAAAGAACGAAAGAAAGAAAGAAAGAAAGCAAGCAAGAAAGAAAGAAAGAAACGAAGAAAGAACAAAGCAAGAAAGAAAGAAAGAAAGAAAGAAAGAAAGAAAGCAAGCAAGCCAGAAAGAATAAAGAAAGAAAGAAAGAAAGAAAAAAAAAGCAAGAAAGAAAGCAAGAAGGAAAGCATGCAAGAAAGAAAGAAAGGAAGCAAGAAAGAAAGAAAGAAAGCAAGAAAGCAAGAAAGAAAGAAAGCAAGCAAGCAAGAAAGAAAGAAAGAAAGAAAGAAAGCAAGAAAGAAAACAAGCAAGCAAGCAAGCAAGAAAGAAAGAAACAAACAAAGAAGAAACAAAGCAAGAAAGAACGAAAGAAAGAAAGAAAGAAAGAAAGCAAGAAAGAAAGAAACGAAGAAGAAACAAAGCAAGCAAGAAAGAAAGCATGCAAGCAAGAAAGAAAACAAGGAAGCAAGAAATAAAGACAGAAAGAAAGAAAGAAAGCAAGCAAGCAAGCAAGAAAGAAAGAAAGAAAGAAAGATAGAAAGAAAGAAAGAAAGAAAGAAAAGAAAGAAAGAATTAAGAAAAAAAGAAAGAAAGAAAGCAAGCAAGAAAGAAAGCAAAAAAGAAAGAAATAAAGCACGAAAGAAAGAAAGAAAGAAAGAAAGAAAGAAAGAAAGAAAGAAAAATGTTTGAAAAATGAGTTTTAGGAAAAGAAAAAGTTCAAAATGCAAAAGTCAACCGTCCATCATTGACTGCAGACTTGTCAGTCTAAGATAAGAGAATCCCAAACACCACCATTCTGGAGGAAGTCCAAATGATTTGTTCCATGACGAAGCTTCGCAACAGGTGCCATACACACAGACGGCAAGGGAGGGCGGATTTCGAGAAGGGAAGATGTCTTCGTATTACGGCCAGGTGGGTGGCCAACTCATAATTGTAAAATGAGTAATTTGTGGGTGAACACAGAAAACAGGCAGAGACCAGATGCATCCTAATGACATACACACACACACACACACACACACACACACACACACACACACACACACACACACACATATATATATATATATATATAGACGCGTTAGATTTACTTCCTACAGAAAAGTTTGATAGATCTGGGAAACGTGCTTAATTTTCGCTACGCAGATAAAAGAGATGCACTTAATTTCAAATAAATGATTATATCTTTTCTGGGAAGAAATCAGATAAGTATAAAATATGAGAGTTAGAATGAGAACAATTATCATTCGTCATATTCAGGTAATGTTTTCCCTAAATTCATACCTACGCCCAGTAACATATCCACCCCTTTATCCAAACAGGTATCGATGCATATACAAAAAAGAGAAACGTTCTCATTCTGATAAATGATTTACCACGTGACTTATAATGTAGGGTTTAGTACTAGATATATTTATCTTTTGACTAGGAAAGGCGAGATTAAGGACAATGCGTGGACGCAATGCAATTTATATTTGACGTAAAATAGCAAATAGTGTAAAATACAAGACAGAACGTAATGGTTCAAAACATAACAATTGAATTTATTAGTGTTGATGTAGATGTATATAAGCTGAAGGTTTGAATGAGTTATGTCCCTTAGATTTTGGAAATATTTGTATTTTCTTCATATATGAATATGTATATATTTTTATCACATAATGAAATGGGAACGTGGCAGAATTCGGTTTCAGAGGGAGTGTTCACTTTCTGACCATGAGACACGGGTTCCAATCTCACGAAGATCGATTTCTCAGGAAGGTGATTTCTTTATGTTATCGACCTTGACGGGGGGTGACCTCAACGTGCGGCACCTTTGGAAAGTGCCTTAAAACCATACCAGGAGTTGACTCAAACATTGTGATTGAAATTAGGTAGGCGGAACCCTTGGAAGCCGTCGGTGGCTGTACTGGCACGAACTTACAAGCCATTGTGACAGAGAGTTTGATCATTCTAGCATTGTTCACGCTGAATAACGCACACTCCCCTAGAAACCAGTAACTAAGGTCCGCTCAGCATTTTTGCAGTATAAATCACAGGGTGTGGGTGTTGAACAAACACAAAGCAGGTGTTTGCAATAGGGATTAGCTAGCCTCTCTAGTCGACGAGAATATTCAGATATAGGTGCCTATCCATATATTATATCTATAAACGTTTGCCTGTACTCCTGTATAGACTGACCCAGTCTTAATATGTGTACGCATTATTCTACCTACAGTATAAATTTGAGAATTTTGGTAAAAGCAGCTTCGAAATTATTTATCCTTTCATGAATCCTTTATTTAATTTTTCGACAAATTCTAATTCTTCTGCAGTAAAAATTAATAGTGAATACTAACTAACGTCTTTTGAGTTTTTTTAAATCGTTCAATTCGACTTGATGCTCCAGTAAATCGATATATTAATTCTTCATATTTTCACAGTAGTAATTTTTTTTTTTTAAAAAAAAAAAAAAAAGAGAAAAACATTTGTAATTTATAGTCAGGAGAAATAAAATAATTTTCAGTGCCAACACTTGATATGGATTCACAGGCACCTAATCAAAAAAAAAAAAAGTTCTTTTATGCATGATGGCAACAAAATAAAGCAATTGATATTTTCTACTCTGATACACAATACAGCTGGTAAAATTCCAAAGAACAATTTTTAAACTGAATTTTTATGCGTATGTTTTGCTTAAAAATTATAATTTCTCACCTTCTCTGCATCAGTCTACAGCACTTCTGGGTTTGCTCTGTGTGTTTGATACAATCATGCGTAAAATTTGGACTGGTAGAACCTGCCCCTGCCCCTCTTAGAAGATTAGCATTAATCTTTATAAAAATGGTTTTGGTTCAAAGAAAGAGATATTCATTAGTGT
>CAHIKZ030003391.1:792500-877500 GCA_903632075.3 Acanthosepion pharaonis | reverse complement strand
AAACACCCTATGTGGCTGAATAGATGTATCTACAAATATCTAAATAGTGTTTTAGACATTCGCTTAAAAAAACACTATGAATAGATACGTTAGATTAGTTTCCACCCATCGCATTTCTCCAGCAAGCTTGCATTCATAAATTTGTCAATTTTCTATGCATATATGAATTTTTAAAGTCAACATAGGTTAACAATAATAATAATATCATTATAATAATCTAAATAAAACAAAAAAAATTATTACTTATTTACCAGAAATATTTTAATTGTCGATCACACGATGCAGAATTGACTTGGACGTTAATGGAGATGTATGTCTCTGTGTTATTGAATCAATGGGATAATGACAGCCTCAGGGGCTGGTACAAGAAATCTCTAATTGTGATATTTGAAATAAGTAATTCCTCTGAGGAAAGTGTATAGGCAGGATTCTCAAATGAAACTGAGTAAATCGAAAGCCACCCAAAGGGGGTTTCGTTTCTACCTCGGAGGTTATAAGAAAGCTAGAATCTGATTCTCTGCAAGTTTTAAAACAATGCACAATACAGAGAATCATAAAGACTTGCACATGCAAAAGTGCCATCATTTATATACGTAGACAAGAACACACGTTCGCAAACTCGATAACTATATTCCATATTTTCGTTTACTATATTTAATCTTTCATTTTTAGAGCCATCTTCAATCTTTCTGACACACTGCGTCACTCATTCCTACGCCAAAAGGAAAATACATTCGTTCTTTCTTTATTTTCCTAACTCACGTCTTTTTTTTTTCTTCTTAGAAACGATGTTGTCCTTTAGAAACATTATCTTGTCTATTTTCTCTTTGCGTTATGGTATTGTGGATTTCGGTTCGAAATGATAAATCGGAGAGCCGAGTTCGAATTCCACCCAAGTTCGTTGCAAATACGCTTCGGAAAGGTATGTATACATCTTCCCCAGCAGAAAGTAACGCCAAACTACTGCGAGAAAAGTCTGCTAAGTCTGTCGTCTGTCGAAAGTTGATCGCCCAGGCGTTTTTCATTGACTGACTTATTGATATATAACTTCAAACGTTTCTTATCTGTCTCTAGGTTTAACTCGAACCAACTTGAAAACCATTGATCATTTTTCTCTACCAAAATCTAGATTTACTAATCAGACTTGTTTTTAATTGTTTTTTTTTAAGCAAGGCGATAATGTCACTAAGATGCAAGGGGTACTCTAGGAGTGAAAGAGAATGAAAATACTTTACAAGGAACCGGAAACCCAATCCTAAACAGGAAACAAGGGATAAACGTCTACTCATGCTCAAAAGACCTTGGAGGGGTGTGACCGGACAATAAGCAAACCTATCTACTCCTGTTGATGAAAAAATATATAAATAAAATTTCAGACGGAGACGTTAGAAATATAAAAAGTATAATATGCTTTAAAAGAACAGGACTCCCAATCCCAAACAGGAAACAAGGGATATACCTTTGCTACTGTTCAAAAGCTGGGGGAGTGTGTGAACCGGGCGATAGTCGAAAAAATAGTAAATAAATAAATATATTTAAAAAATAATCTAATAAATAAGATGAAGGAAATTTTAAAAAATATCCTATACACATTGAGCTTTCATTTTGTTAATACTGTTCATGATTAGATATAAAATTCGCGTAATATTTTATACTACACAATAAATAAAGAACAAAATACACATTATAAGCATCAACTTTCAAAAACGCAAGCTTTTCAATAATTTTGAAGATTGTATATTCAAACAGGTCAAATATTCCCAACGTCAGGCGCATGCCCCACGAGTGAGGCATGGTAATATTTTGGTGGGGTATGCGCATGATGTACACCCTTCAGCTTACTATAACAAACAGAATAAGGGGGCAATTTGAGAATAAGTTATTAACAGTGAATTGTTTTCTAGTGAGCTCAAATTTCATTTTGCATTATTATTTCATGATTAAAATGATTAAACTATATTACAGAATAAGCTTTCAGTCAACTATTTTATATTTCTGCCTTTCAGTTCTCTATTATGTTTTGAAACTATATATTGAACTGTCTTTTTTAAAAAAAAATTATCATTCATGGACGCCATGGTCTTTGGAGGCTTGTTTAAAGACCAAGTTAATAGCTTTTTATGCTTTCTTCATGTGAATTGCAGTGAAACTTTGAATATGTAAGAATTAAATATTAGAGGGTGTCACCAGGATTTTAGAAATACCAAAGTGGTGCATCTCCCAAAATCGTTTGGGGACAACTGAAATATTCTATCACCAACCACAGCCGATGTCTGCATCAAATATATATAGAGAAGAAATAAAATAATTTAGTGTTCATGCACTCTGATTATGCAATCCGCAACTGACAAACTAAATATGAAAGATTGCATTAGACAGTTTCTCTTAGTAAATGAAACATATTTTAAGTACTTGCATTATTTAAATTATTCGAACTGTTATCTTCATCTTCATATACGTGGGATTCACATCAAATATATGTATTTTGTTATGGAGCTTAGGAATGTGTCGTCTCTCTATTAACTATTAAGCCTTGCTTTCACACTTTCATCGGTACTAATGGTCGGAACGTCGAGCAAATGCTGTATTCAGCTAACTAGACTTAGTTGACCCAAACCATTTGCTTGACTGTGTCGCTTATTATCCGCCATCGTCCACTGCATATCAAGTCAATATATAAGTCTGTTGAAGCTTGCCTATCTATGCAACGGGAGCGCTGCTGTCCACGCCAGGTGTTTTTTTCATTGAGATTTTCTCTTCTAGGTGTCGAGGGTTTTAAACATAGACTTGTCTGCAACGACATAAACTCTCGCCAACATAACTCTCCGATTTATAGGAGCACGCAAATCCCTCCACTGTGTCAATGCACTTAATTGCGGAGTCACTGTATAAATTTCTCATGAATTCCTTTTATGCAAAAAATTTCTCGGTTCTATATATTTCTCAAAGTCAGACCAAATATCCAATTTTAGAAGGCATTTTTAGTCGGGTCGACAATATTTCAGTCCCTGTCTACTTCACATAACGAAGTGTTTCCGCTTCATTCTTTTGTTCTTTCTAATGTCTCTTTATTCCCATTTAACCCTTAGCCAATGTACGTTAAACATATTTCTACTAGGGCCGCTAGCCAATCCCTGTTGCGGACGCTTGCTCAGGCACACTCGTGTTTATTCAACACCCATAGAGTCCACCTGTGGTTTATACTGCTCTATGGTGAGCAGATCTTAGTTAGAGTTTCTGGGAAAGAGCGCGTTATCTAGTGTGATTAACCATTCGAACAAGGTCAGCACGTTGAAGCCCTCGGCCCCGATGACTTCTGACTTGGTGCTAGCACAGCTATCGACGGCCCTCAAGGGTTCCGTCTACCCAATTTCACTCACCTGGGTCAACTTGGCATGATTTTCAAGCACTTTCCAAAGATGCCGCACGCTGTGATCAACCTCACCAGTCCGATAACATCAGGAAGTCTCCTTCCTGACGAATCAATCATGGTGAGATTCGAACCCGAATCTTATGGTCAGAATGCAAACGTTCTAACCACTCAGCATGTACGTTAAACATAATTCTTATGTTCTT
Organism: Acanthosepion pharaonis; assembly: GCA_903632075.3. Lineage (NCBI taxonomy): Eukaryota > Metazoa > Mollusca > Cephalopoda > Sepiida > Sepiidae > Acanthosepion > Acanthosepion pharaonis. The sequence continues at coordinate 873,924 of CAHIKZ030003391.1, read as the reverse complement.
CCTTTTGGCCTTACCTTGTTTTGTTTTTTTTCATATTAAACGCACGGATGGTTTAACTACTTTTTCTTGTTGGTTAAGAAGTTTAGTTAAAGCACATTTCAGCTCTTTTGCTTCACATTATAATCTATTTTTGTGATGTCAGAACGCTCACTCGTTGTAACTTCCGTTAGGTCAACGAATGCTAAATATCACTTCCGGAATGCTTGTTGTAGTCGAGACTTCGTAAAACGCAGAAGCTGGTAGTAGTAACTCCTTCAAATATTTATTACTCACACTAGTAATACTTGTTCAAATAGTAATCGCCGAATAGTACAATGAACAGTATAGAGAAATACTATAGTGAATAGAGTAGAGAATAGCAATACGTATAGTAATAGAGGATAGTGTCGAAGTAGTGATCGCTTAGACGTCACGCTACTTCTTATTTATTTGTTTTCTTTATGATCCCGTGATCTACTTAATTAAATAAGAGAATCGCTCGTGTTTGCTCACTGGCGATCTATGTTCAACCTACAGTGTCGGCAACGACACTTAATTCGTATACCAGACTTATACACGCATTATTAGTCGCTTCATGATTTATCAATAAATGAATGAAAATACTTATTAGAATCTACAGATTTACTTGCTGAATTATAGTCACATCAGTCTGTGCAGTTAAGATTATATTCAGTTTGGTCTCAATAGATGTAAGCAAACGACAGGCATTTGCATGGAAAATTCAGATTTTCGAATTCACACATTATTATCCACGTTCCAAATTCGAAGTTTTAAAATAGGATTTAAGATTGATTTAATGCCTTCAGACCTTGGAAAAGATAAAAAAGAAATCATGTAAATTTCGAAAATGATCAGTAGGCACTGTCGGAAAGATTATATATATATATATATATATATATATATAGCGATTTTCAAGCGTAACTAGATGTGGCACAAGGCCGAAAGTAGGGGTACCAGTGAGGATCGAACTCACTACTCAGTCGTAATTGTTGCTAACCATTACACCGCCTCGAGGCGCCCAATATATATATATATATATATATATATATATATATATATATATATATATATATATATATATATATATATATATATATATTTTAAATTAAAAAACAGACAGCCTTAAGGGTCAATTGCTAATAATTGCTCTGATCTGACATTGAGCCCTCTGTATTACATCCTCCTTTTGATTATCCATACGGATTACGAAACTTTTCATTACTTATATATATATATATATATATATATATATATATATATATATGTGTATATGTGTGTGTGTATATGTGTGTGTGTGTGTATATATATATATATATATATATATATATATATAAAAAGAAATAATCACATAGAATCAATCAACAATATTAATCTTATTATTGGCGATATCCATCGCTAGTAGTATATAATGTATTCTATCTATTAACAGTATTTTAATGCATACATTATATTTCTACTAGCGATGGATATCGCCAGTAATAGCATTAATGTTGCTGATTGATTCTATGCGTGATTATTTCTTTGTATATACATTATATGCAGCCTAATGTTTTATGTTTATATATATATATATATATATATATATATATATGAGCGCATTTCTGCGTATGTGTGTGTGATATTATTCTATTTTTAAAGCCTCCGGGATTTTCAACATTATTCTTTGTATTACTAGCCTTTTTCTTGCCTCATATATTTCTCTTCACACACACACACACACACACACACACACACACACACACACACACACACACACACACAAAACACACACACATATATATATATATATATATATATATATATATAAGTATATTTATTAAATATAACAAACAATGAATGTCTATTATGTCTCATCATGAGAATATGAAATAAAGGGATCGGTATAAAGAGAGAGGGAGAGATCGAGAGAAAGATTGAGATCGAAGTACAACAACGCCAGAGTGAGAGACAGATAGGTAAAAAGGATAGAGTGATTGATATATTTTAGTGTAAAAGTTAAAATGAAATTAAAAAGAAAATTCTCTTTATATACAGCGCACCACTAAACACATTGATTATCCGAGTAAGCGAAATTAATATGCAGAGATTTATGTAAGCAAGTATATGTCTATCTGTCGGTATCTGGAGCTAGTTATCACGACAGGCAAACAAAGAAACCAACGTAGGCAAGTACGTAATGAGATGAACCGGAGAGGGTCAACCAAACATTGAGACAAACAGGGAAAGAAATATATAAATTTTGACGTTGATAGATAAATAGCAAGATAGAATTAAACAAAAAAAAAGAAGTTATAAGAGTTATATCGAAGCAAATATCAAATCAACACACTCTTTTACCCAAGGGAGTTAACAACATTACCCCAGCATCTTTCTCGTTCGATTCTCATTCCCCACCTCCATTTTCTTGTTTATTTCCCCTTCTCCCATCCTTTCTATCTCTCTGATTTCCTAGCTGATCATCTATCATTGATGTGGCGTGCGCGTTCTGAGCGAAAACACAGAAAAGCAGAATATGATTGCGAGCCGCACGCCACGATCAACACTCAGGGTTATTCTTGCAGCGGGCTTATGTCATTTTTGACAAATACCCGACGCCGAACAAGCACTTGTCATTCATCATATCGCTGTTCCATCATCACCCTACCACAGCCACTTGCCTTCTCATCAACCACTGCGAAATCTCCCAACTCTTAAGTTATCACCATGGCCATTGTTATTCTGCGATCATCATCTATATTTACTGCTTACTACAAAACCTGTCGTCAATATCACTTTCATATCGCTTCATATATCCGAAATGTTGCTGAAAAGTTGCTTTCCAAAAATTCAAAAATACGACCAAATGTACAAACATCGGATATTTTTAATTGCTTCTTGCTCAGGCTAGGGATCCTCATTCATATACGAATAAATTCTTAGATACATTGCGGTGTATTTCTTGTCAGAATGTGTAGAATATTTTATTAATAATTCTATTGAATATTCCAGCAGCTCTGAGAACAATTCTCTGACGCCATTAGATTTTTATTGGTCCTGGTAAGATTATTAGGATGGGTGGGTAGTGTAAACGTTTTGGGGGCAGAACCTGATTAAATTTTGACCTGTTAAGTTTACTTTCGAAATATGCCTTTCAGGGGGAATGAATGAATTCATCTTTCTACTTCAAAGCTGCGACTAAATAGTCGGATATACAAGGCTCTTTGACCTCGTGCGGTAGTCAGACTGAATTCTGTTTTTAAGAAGATGTACTGTCGGAAACAAAAACGACTACTAAACGATTACGTGATATCTGTCCTTCTGTATAGCAGCGAATGGCTGTATTAAGTTACAGTCCACGCCGTCTGTCAAACTCTCTGCATTAGCAGAGAGGAACTTTACGAAGGGCAAGGTTTCGTCATCATATATAGTCAAATATATATATATATATAAGTATGGTGGGGGATATTACTGTATAGCATTCATAGAATATTGAATATGTGAGCAAAAACGATTTTGAAGACAATGGAAACAAAAAAATAATCATACTTTTCTTTAACGTAGAGTGAAAAAAGACTGGGTATCGGTTAGTAGATGGCGATTGTCGTTGCATTTAAATTTTGAAGATTGAAGTTCTTCTTCCAAAGGCGAGAAATGCCAGAAACCGTTGGAGTAGAAGTGGCAGTTACATTTAACTAATTCAAAAAGGGTGGGACCTAGTAGCATGCTTTAATCTCATGTAAGACACCAATAATGGCCATTTTGTGACAGGGCTTTTGTCCTGTTCACATCCGGCTCAGTATGTTAGTTTATTTGCTGCAAATCGAGATATTTTTATTTTATAACATGACTTCCATAGACTAAATTAAGGGTTTTGATGGTCAGAGCTAAACTGCCAAAATGTCATGGATATGATGAGAAATGTTATTAACAATGTAAATTTTTTTTTTTTAACCATTTCACCCCCATACTCAAGGGGTTATTAGAGGGATTAAGAAAAGGAAAAAAGACAGGGTAAAGGCAACAGAAGATGACAAATGACATTGCATTTACATTTTTGAATATTGTAGTTATCAGGGAAGCAAATGAGAGGGAGTTTCAATGTCAGGAAGTGACAGTGGAAAGAAACTGTTGGAGTAGGGAGTTGGTTACATTTTAACTATTTCAACAGTAAAGGGGGTCTTTAGATGCTGATTTTGCTTTATTTCGAACCCCCTGTGGAGCAGAAACTTGACTTCAGGTGTCGTACTATATTCCAAGATTAAGCCTCGACCTTCTTGTCCCCCTGAGGGACGATCAGCCGATCTAGTAGCACGCTGAGATTCATTTAATCGGAGCATCAGGAAAAAAATAGGGCGAAGCTCTTAAAATTTCTGGGGCAGGTAATATTTTGATTTAGATTGAAAAGAGAGACAGAGGAAAGCAAACTGGTTATATTTGATGGGTTTGAGCAAGTGGATGACGGAACAGGGTTTGGGAGAAATGCTATAAAGGTGTATTAAGAGCGACATGGGGCAGGAAGAGGTAGACAGCCATGATCGCTGTCCTGAAGAACAGCACAAAAAAGAAAGACTAGATTTTAAACGCCACTTTCTCTATATATATATATATATATATATATATATATATATATCATGAACCTATTAGAATGTCCTCAACTTCTCGAGAGCACCTCTCTGCTGCTCGGTCTCACGTTGACTGCTGACCTGAGATACATTGAGTCAATTGCTTGTCCACCGCAAGGAAAGTTGGCTCCCTGTAAAATTTTTCTACCCGGAATCGATCCTTCAGATCTACAAATCAACAATTCGCACTTGCATGGAGTATTGTTCTGGAGCCCCTTCTGTTTTCCCCAGCGTTCTTGATAAACTCCAGAGGCGGATATGCAATATAATTGGCCCTGTTCTGGCATCTCGTCTACAGACCTCGCCTCTGTTTGTCTTTTTTATTGTCCAAGCAGCTGCATTTGGTTCCCAGACGTCTGAGTTCAAGCGCCTTACGAGGCTGGCATCCCGCTCTCACCCTTTCACCGTCGAAACTCCTAAATGTAGCCGTCTCTTCTACTCCAATGGCTTCAAACCTCTGCCTGTGGAACTCCCTTCCCTATTCCAGTTTCTCTGAGAGCTATAATCTCCAACTATTGAAATGTAATGTCAATCGACATTCCAGTTGCCTTGATCTACAACTATTTTTCTCCTCATCTTTTCCTCTATCACCCCTATCTGATCTTGCTCCAAATCTTCTGTAACCCCTGACGTCCTAGTGGCTTCCCGCTTTGCTTGGGGTGAAACGCTTATCTATCTCTATATATATATATATATATATATATATATATATATATATATATAGATATATATAAAATATATATTCCTTTACCCGTCACGTGATCTAATTATTTCAAGATGAGGTCGACTGTGCTTGTTCTCTGGCGATCCGTGTTTAAACCCAAGTGTCGGCTGCAACACTTTATTACTATATGACACCTCCCCTTTGAGATGACTTCCTCTGGAGTCTATATTTCTTCAGCTTCGGTTCTATTCCTATATGACAGAATGGGTTATATATTAGGAGATATATGCCTCCAACTAAGTGCACCTCGAGGCGGTGTAATGGTTAACAAACTTGTCTCGCTTGAACAGAACAATTACTACTGAGTAGTGAGTTCGATCCTCACTGGGTGTGCCATATTTTCGGCCCTGTGCCAAATCTAAGCAACGTTTAGAAAATCAGGGCACCTCGAGGCGGTGTAATAGTTAGCAAGCTTGTCTCGCTAGAACAATTACGACTGAATAGTTAGTTCGATCCTCACTGGGAGCCCCATATTTTCGGCCTTGTACCGCATCTAAGCTACGTTTGGAAAATCACTATATGTCTTCAACTCCAAAGGCCACTACGGGGAAAGATAGTGGGACAAAAAGAATAATTTTTCTGGATCATTAATTGAACTTTTTGAATTTCATGGGAATTTGATCATTTTTTTCATTTCATATTGACTAATGTTTATTTCATCTGAAATAAAGTAAGATTTTTAAAAAAAAAGAATTATTGTGAAATCACTGAATTTTTGAAAGAAATATATTTCGTCTGTTTACATCCACCAAGAAGTAATGCAAAGCTGTAATTAAAAACATTATTAACATTGAAATAAATGCCGTGGATATTTTGTGTGTTCATTGTCGTATTCTACGACACGTGATCAGTAGTCAACTCCTTTTTATAATTTCTGAAATGTCGACGAATTCCAAATTCTGTAATTGTTTGGGTTATACCACAACAGAAATTTTCATTATGGCTTCATAACCTGCTGAAGCTAGAAAGAGGTCAGCTATTTCATCTCCACCACTCTTGCCTGGTTGTCTTTCAATTATGTATCCCTAGCCTGGGTGCAAATCACCGGATCCAAGCCTCGACAAGTTCATACAAGCGATATAAACATACTATCGCCGACGTCATACTCATTATACATAGTAATTTGGTGGTACTTCTAAAATATTTTTTTCCTTATAATGTTTAATAATTTCTCATATTTTAAGGAGTGAGAGGTCATATTTTGGACACAATTCTTCGTAAAAATCAGGAAGATAATATATAAATAGGTCAACATGTTTATGATTAAAGGTTTCCCAACAGATACAATAACGCATGAAGGGATTATTTGCATTGATACTTAATGCAATAAACATTCCTCTATGGCAGCGAATGCGGGCCAGTTTCCTCACAGATAAAGAAGAGGCCTGAAGCAACCTAAATGTGGTTCTACAGAAGGATGGTGAGGATGCCATGGATGGTGCATGTGAGAAACGACGAAGCTTTAAGGAAAAGGAACTAAAACGACACTCGTGCTTAGAATTAAAAAAAAAAGCGACAGTTGATATTTCTAGGGCACGTACTTAGGAAAGAGGGCTTAGAAAATTTGATACTCACAGGACATACTGAAAACAAGAAAAATAAACACTGTGTTACCTACATAACGATATTGATCAAATGGATAGCAGAACAGGAGTTTTGTCCGATAGTAAGGGACAGACTTTATTTAGGCCGACAAAGGATAGAAAGTAGTGGAGAGCCATAGTCGCCCACGCCTTGAAGAAACATGGCACGTAAAAGAAGCAGTCTTCATAATTTTGACAGTGTTAACGGACTAAAGCAGTGAAAATTAACCAAATCAATGAATTCAGTATTAGTTTTTCGATCTTACATATTTTGTCATGTTTGATGACAATAAAAAACTTCATTACTTAATTATGCGAAAATCGTATTTTTTTACTTCCTAGTCAAATGACGTAATTCATCTTCTGAGAATCAAGGGTTTAATATTACCCCGCAAATAAATTTAGAATTCAAATGTAAAAAGTAAAGCTGAATAACATACTAAAAACAATGTGGTAAGAAAAAAATAATTGTAGACGAAGAAAAAAAAATGAATATATGAAACGAAGTTCTCGACGTGATAAAAAAAGACAAAAACTATGCAAAGGCATGGAAGAGTTTATAGGACACTACACAAAGAAATAAAGAAAAAATGCAGGCAGGCTAAAGAGGAATGACTCAACGAAATATGTGCAAAAGTAGAAAGAATGTATATCACAAATAAAGCAGACATAGATAAAAAAAAAAAAAAAGTGAACTAGCAAAATACGTGCTCAACAAGGAGATGCATAAATTCCAAGTACGGAACGCTGATATTAGAGAAAGAAAAAATACTTCAGAGATGATACGAATGTATCGGAGGACTCTTCCACAATGAAAGAGAACAACCGGCAATACACAGAAATATCGACAGACCTGAAATATTAAAATCTGAAGTGGAATCCGCACAAGCCAAATTGAACAGAAAGAAAGCGGCAGGGCCAGGCGGAATTGTAACAGAGATGCTGGAGGTCTTAGACAATTTCAGCATAGAGAAGATCACAAATAATAAATGAAGTCTATAACAGTTGTAGACCTAAGTAGATCTATTTTCGTAGCACTGCATGAGAAGCCAGGGTCAAACGAATGCGAACAATCACCTTAATGCATTCTGATGAGAGCACTGCAGAATCAGACCGTAAATCGTACAAGAAAGTGTGGATTCGTCAAAGACACAGGAACAAGGAACACTTTATCTATGCTCAGAATGTTTTCAGAAAGAGCAAATACAAATGCAGAAGGACGTGTACCTGTGTTTTATAGATTACACAAAGGCGTTCGATAAAGTACGCTACAAATGTCTGTTGGAACTGCTAAGCAGCCTTGATATATTCGTGAAATATATTAGAATAATCAAGAACCTATACTGGCAGCAAAATGCCTGCATACGGATGGATAATGAGTACAGCAAATATACAAAAAATAGAAAGGTGTGTAAGACAAAGATGTGTCTTCTCACCGGGCTTATTCAACTTATACAGCGAGACAATTCTGAGAGAATTAAATTCCTACCATTCGTTTATTATTGGCGCTCACAATCTTAAAAGTATGAAAAATTATCAGAGTTAACCTGTGTTGATAAAGGTAAAAGATACAAAAACAAACTTTCGTCCAATAACCTAAAGACGAAATGAATTTATTGAAAGAAATTATCTATATCTTCAGTGTATAAGCATGCAGATTAAACATCAAACTGCAAGAACAGCCAAAGAGACTAGAAGAAGAACGCGATATTTCAAATGTTATCGGAGAAAATGCTAATGCAAAAGATCAAATTAGGCAAAAGTGTTAGAAAAATTTAAAAAGCAACCTGGGACAATCAAGAAGCTAAACCCAAAACCGCCTGCATATGGATAGAAAACAAATAGATATACCAAAATAGAAAGGAGTTTAAATCAAAGATGTGTCTTCTCACCGGACTTATTCAACTTATACAGCGAGACAATTCTGAGAGAATTAAATTCCTACCAGGATTTATTATTGGCGGCTACAATCTTAACATGAGATATGCAGATGATTCTGTGTTGATAGCAGATACAAAAACAAACTTACAAATAACCTACAGAAGTTAGTGAAGGAAAGCGATAAGAAAGGATTAAACATCAACTGCAAAAGGCTGATAAAGAGTTCTAGATACCAAAATCAAACAAGCTATATCTGGGATAAACCCAAACGCGTATTGAGATAGCCAAAAAAGCGTACCAAAAGCTAAACAGGTTACTAACAAATAAGAAAGTTTCGCTAGAAACAAGGAATAAGAGTTCTAAACTGCTATCTGATATATGTCCTCTCGTATGGCAGTGAGTTCTGGAAACCTTCTCAAATATGAAAAGAAAACTCGAAGCAACAGAAAGGATGCTGGTGTATACCGTAGACTGAATATGTGAGCAACGACGAAAATTTTGAGAAAATAGAAACAAAAAGGAAACTAATATTTAACATCAGAAAGAAACAGTTGAGGTTTTTGGTGCATATAATGAGAAAGGAGGGCTCGGAAAATCTGATACTCACAGGACAGATAGAGGGCAAGAAGTACAGAGGAAAAAAAAGAACGCATAACATGATTAGTGAGCTTGATCAAATAGATGGCGAAACAGAGTTTAGGGGAAATAACAAAAAGATAAAGTTTATTAAGTGCTGCATGAGACCGGAAGTTGGGAAAAGCCATGATCACCCTCATCCTGACGGGACACGGCGCATAAAGAAGTAGTATTTCATGACTCGAGATCATTCCTTTTGGTTGAGCCGAGAAATTTTCAGCATCCCTATCTATCGTTGATAGAGAATTAAAAAGAGAAAAAAAACAAAACAAAAACGATGAATTTACAAAGTTAAATAAGGACATAGTTTTAGGATTACTGATATATAAACATAATGATATAAGAGTTTTATCTATCCTTCAAACTATTTATTTATCTTATATATATATATATATATATATATATATATATATATATATATATATATATATATATATATATATATATATATGTGTGTGTGTGTGTATGTATTGCTCTCTCTGTGTCTATATATGTATGTATATGTATTTTAAAGAACAAAAGAGAAAATGTGTATGAATGTATGTATGCGCATGTTTTTTATGTGCATGTAAATACTTTCTGTGTGTTTTAGTTAAAGAAAGCTGTTGGCCTTCGGAAACGAAACGGAAGTGAGTGGAACTCTTCTGTCAACTGGTCGATCCTCAACTGTAAACTGTTTACCCTCCATGCTGTGAACAAGTGCCGCCATCTGCAGGCTGGTAAGAGCAGTATTCACGCCGGCTGCGGGCCAAGTTATCCCGAGCAAGAACACCGGGGAAGTTGGGTAGGTGCTTCAGCTTCAAGAACTTGATAGGGACGAGTCAGTAAGTGGGTGGCTGGCTGACTGAAAAGATGATTTAGAAGTGAAGTCTTTGGGAGAAAAATGGAAAAAAAAAATATATATATTTGTGAAAGAATGAGGAGATATGCGCGTGAACAAAGGTTCAGCAAATTGACGTAGGCATGCTTTTAGATATTTTAGTACCTACCTTTCCAGACAGAGTTTTCAGTCTGAAAATTTTTATTTTAAATGTCTTATATTCATTTAGTCAATAACTGAATACAATGAGGTATAAAAGTGAGATGATACGATAATACAGATAAAGTTTACCCCCTTTTCCCCTAATTATCTCTTCTCAGAAGAACCAAATCGAAAGAAAACAGGGACCTTAATAAGAGTTAAATAATAAATGAGAATACGGCTGTATATAATATGTAGGCTACCTTAAGGAAGCGATAAGTTTAATTTTGAACAGTAATTTTAGACCATTAAAGAGGTTCCAAGCTTTGATTTTATTTTAACTATTATCTGAACAGAACAGAGCCAAGTGGCTTTTTAAAAAATTCTTAGTCAGTAATAATGTATATGATATTTCGAACCTGTACGATGTATGTGAGATTACATGGCAGTATTAATTCTCGAACAGGATATGCAGTTTATTAATAGGGTGTAATGTTGTGACACCCTTATATGTGTGCATATAAGTTTCATTCAAGACGACAGACAAAGTATTGTCATTAAGATTTTTATTCAATTTTTCTAGTGTTCGTATAAGTTCTCTTTTCTGGACATATGTTTACATGTGTATTTAAAGGAGTCCTAATTGGGCTAACGTCAGAGAGATGTAAATTGATAGGCTTGTAGTAGTAGGCCCAATATAATTATTAATGAATTTGGTTTTGATCGGTAATGCATTTCCTTGAGAGACATGTGAATTCATAAATAATAGTGATTCTGTGTAAGAAAATTCGGACAGTTTGTACAGGCCTTATGTCCAGAAAAGAAGACATAGGAACACAAGAAAAATTGATTTAATGGCTAATTACAGTACCCTGCCAGTGGTCTATAATAAAACTTGTACAAAAGAAGGATTGCTGCCAAAACACACACACACACACACACACACACACACACACACACACACACACACACACATATATATATATATATATATATATATATACATACAAATAATAAATTAGTTAATCTGGACATACCCACAAATATATTTTTAATTCTGATCGTATCTCCTCACCCACTTTAACCCCCGAAAAGAGGTAACGATTTGTTTTTAAATTTCCCCAATAAATTATTTTTTATCACAAGTTATCTTGCATCGCCTGACGAATTACAGTCATAGTATTGAAACATGAAAACATTTGTGTAACGATGTAAAATGTTTTTATTATCTATCTCTATTATAATAAAAAAATTATATATATATATATATATATATAGTCCCAATTACTGTTTATAAACACACAATCTTCGACGATTTTCCTCGACTGCCCATTTTTGGTATCGAAACGCAACTTATCGTAAACAATGACAACATATAATGAAATTGATTAAGTCCGAAAATTATTTAATATATTTTCTGTTTATATGTTATTTTTATACATACAATTTATTTAAGTAAATGCACTGTTTCTAATTAAATATGGTTAATTACATTTATCGGCCTAAATGTTCGAGAAATTTCGTAGAAAATATGCGTTTTGCCGACAGGTATCGAACCTGTATTCCAGTATGAAAACCTTCATTTGATCTGACATGCCGTACCATTCAGCTACAGAGAAGCGTCTGTAGGTGAATGTCTATTTATAAACAGTAATTCAGACTTTGCTAACCAGACACTTTCCTGTAGCTGAATGGTACAGCACGTCAGATCACACACACACACACACACACACACACACACACACACACACACACACACATATATATATATATATATATATATATATATGTATACTGCGAAAATATACAGTTAGAATTTAATATATGTATAGTGGAAGAGCGCTCAGTATCTGAAATAGAGCATTTATGGCTATAGTGAAAACCTGCTGAGTAGTCGTATTAGTTTGAGAGTATTCCTATATCTACTCTCTCTCTCTCTCTTCATAAAATATAGAAAGTCAATGATAAAAAGGGACTTTTTTATATTTCCTGTGACGCGTTTCAGCCTTTATGACTTCATGGGACTAATCTGGTGATTGCATTGATGCAACTACACATTTGGACGAAGGAGAGGGGACGCTGAAATTTAATTCTTTTAAATTTGACTGTTTTTTCAAATATTTGTTTGGGTATATCGCTATATATATATATATATATATATATATATATATATATATATATATATATATATATATATATATATATATATATATATATATATATATATATATATATATATATATATATATATATATATATATTGTTCTGCGAAAATAATGTATGGATTTGAACCAGCTATACCTCGACAGGTTTCCGTATTCACTTATTGCAGTTTGCTGATATTTCATTTTTCATCAATCCCGAGATACAAAATAAATATTCCTGATGGTACGCAAAATTAGATGACAACGCACAGAATTTTGAAATTTGTGGGCGTATATATGCGCACGCGAGTGTATATAGTGGCCGTTGTGTTTCCATAAAAAACTGTCAGCCGAAACAATAAGAAATTAGTTGATGTGTAAATACCATATCTATCTCAAAGAAGAATAGTAACCTTTTAACTCCTAAAACTAAAATCTCAACTTTAGTTAATACACAACAAACCTCTTTGGGCAGAGTGTATAATTATATGCCTGTTAGTTAATATATACGCTGTCTGTATTTGTAAGTGTATTCAGATTATTTGTATGCATGTATATATGTATGTATATATTCTTTTGTGAGGGCGAACGTACAAGAATATTTGTATTTGTGTCTGTTAGCAGGAGAGTGTGATGTGGTGTTAAAATCTGCCCCGCGAAAGAAAAAATAAAAAAACAAAAATGTTTGGTGGAGTTAGTGGTATCTGTTGATAGGTTGATGGTAAGATAAACTGAGAAAGTAAAAGGAAAAAGCAAGAAAAGAACTGTGGTAAGGTATATATATATATATATATATATATATATATATATATATATATATATATATATATATATATGTGTGTGTGTGTGTGTGTGTAGGGGAGAGAGAGGGCGGAGAAAAGGAGGAGGAAATTGTGAGATGCAGGTGAGGAGCATTTTGGAAAAAAAATGGCGCGACTAAGGATAGGCGATGAAAAATGCCAAGTGAAAGAAGGAAAACGAACATGTAACCAAATGATGGAAATAATGTCGAAATATGAAAAAAGAAAGAATAATAGAAAGAAAAAAAAGAAAAGAAAGAAAGGATAAAGGAAAAAAGAAAGCAAAGTGAAATTTAGAAAAGCAAGTTTCAAGATGATTTAAGTAAATAAGAATGAAAACAAATAAATAAGAAAATCGAACAGAAACAAAAAAATGGCAACGATTTTTGAATAATAAAGAAGGAAAGTTCGACAGAAAGAAGAATAATCATTCATATTAGTTTTTGTAGTTGTCATATGCTCAGAACACACACAGACAGACACAGGTACACAAATACACACAGAAATACCTGCGCACATATGTACTCTGTCATACAGAAATGCACACACAAATCTACGTAAATAGACCCATATCCTCACATATCGAAATAAACAGAAGAGTTCATTTTTGTTACAAATGTAGACAGAAAATATTATAAACGTTCATTTGATTTAAGAAAATTACATTTAGCAATTGTTTCAATTTTCAATTGCGAAAAGTGCGATTACAATAATTGTGCATTTGCAAATGATTCTATCTCTCTGTCTTACACTTTTGTCTATCCATTTTTTCCCTCTTTCTTTACCTGCTTTTCTCTCTTTCTCACTCTAAATCACTATCACTGATATATATATATATTATAAGAATACAAATAACAACTTATGTAATTGTAGGAATCCGAATAATTGTCCACTACAAAATAACTGTGGGATTACTTCTGTAGTCTATCTTGGTACTATTTCAACAATTGAAAATCCAAATATAAAGAAGTTTTACATTGGTTCTACTATGAAAACATTCAAGGAACGCTGGCGGGGGCATATGCAATCCTTTAATCACAGTGAATATAGGTACATGACTTCATTATCCAAGTATTTTTGAATCTAAAAGATAAGAACAAAACACCTACGATTAAATGGAGTTTGGTTACGAAAGCTCGTACATGTAACTCCCTATATACCCCATGTTACCTATGCCTTAATGAAAATTTGAAATTATTAGATTTAAAAACAAGGCTGATCTCTTAAATCAAAGATATGAACTGACAGTAAATTGTAAACACCGTTATAAATTTAACTTAGTGTAGGGGTCGTATACTTTAAATGATAATGATATGTCGCTGTATTTTAATAGATTAGTATTTTATTGCATAATGGTCATACTTACGATATAGGTGTGTATTGTTTACCTGCCTAGTGTTATCAGTGTTGGTGTAAATATGTATATATTTATTTATGTGTTGGTTAGAGTATTTGCACTGAGGAATGTGTAGGTTGGTGTATAAATGTATTTATGGGTTTTTTTTTTTTTTACATTTTTTACATGTGAGGGTGTATGTGTGGGGTATGTATGTATGTGTATATATATGTGAGTGTGTGTGTATATATGTATATATATATTATGTGGGAAGGTAAGGTAGATTATGAGAGAAAAGGTTAATAATTATTACTGTATATGTGTATGTGTGTGCCTATATATGTATGTGTGTATGGGTGTGTGTATATATGTATGTATTTGTGTGTGTGTGTGTGTATATGTATGTATGTATGTATATGTATATATATATATATATATATATATATTTTATATATATATCTATATATATATATGTGTGTGTGTGTGTATGGTTGGATATATATATATATATATGTATATATGCATATATATATATGTGTGTATATGTATGTGTGTGTGTGTATGTGTATATGTATGAGTATGTACAGGTATGTATATGATTAAATCACGGCAGTATAATGGTTGGCCAGCATGGTTCGCTAGATTGGGTGCGACTGAGTAATGAGTTCGTTCCTCACTGGATGCCCCTTGATTTCGGCTTTGTGCCACGATATATTTGTATATATATATGTATGTATGTGTGTATGTGTGTATGTGTATATATATATGCGTGTGTGCATATATATATATATGTGTATATATATCTGTATGTCCTATTTTATTGTGTATGTGTATTTATATTTAAGTATAGTTCTGTTTGTATGAATGTGTTTATATATTTGTATGTTAGACTATATGTATATTGCTGTGTGTTGGTGTTTGAAGGTATATTTATGTATCTATATGTTAGTTCGTTTATATATGTATTTGGTTGAAAGTTGTTGTATTTTTATGTATGCATGTATATATGGGTGGTTGTTATTGCAGGTAGATATATTTATGTATATATATATATGTTTATTTGTAGATATGTATGTATGTGTGTATATATATTTATGTATGTTTGTGTATGTATATATATAGGTGTGTGTGTTGGAACCTATTATGTATAAGTTTGTGTGTATGTGTAGGTATGGAAACTTTGATATATCATGACTGTTTTTTATATATCTAAGTATGTGTGCATAAAAGTCTATGTGTATATATGTGTGTGTATTTAGGTTTATATGTATATGTACGTACATATGTACTTGTTATCATAGATATGTATATGTACGTATATGTTTATGTTTATATATTTATTTGTGTGTATTTCTGTACGTATATGTATGTATGAATATAATTTTTTTTTTTTTTTTTATGTGTTAATTTGTTTTTGATGCCGTGTATATATATATATATATATATATATATTTTTGTGGATTTCTTTATCCTGTTTTTTTTTGCCAAATATATAATGAAACTATTATCAACTTATATGATTAATAATATATATATTTTTTATTGATATTTATTGTTTTAGAGTTTTCGTTTTAATATATTAAATAATATTATTTTAAACATTTTTATCTTTATATATTTGCTCCCTTAAGTTATAATTCAATAAGTGGTTAGCATTTATTTAAGTCTGAAATATTTACTGGTTGTGATTTCTCAATGTCTATGCCATTGTGGATGTATGTTTGTGTATATATCGGTGTCTATGTGTATGTAGAGTGTATTCACATTTAACTGTGTGTGTGTATATGTGTTAGTTTCCACGTCTCCTTTTTTTTAAAGGGCTGTGGAGTTGTTCATGTATTCCCCCCACCTCTTCCTTTTTTTTTTTTTTAGTTTTTGTGTATTTGTGTGTGTGTGTGTGTGTGTGTGTGTGTGTGTGTGTGTGTGTGTGTGTGTGTATCTAATTATGTCTGGATGCGTATGTATTATAATCTGATTGTGTTTTTTGTGTCACGTGAGTTTAAGACCATATTCAGTTTTAAAATAAAAACGAAAAAAAAAATATATACATGTATTATCAGATGACCGGACGAATTGTAGCGTTTTGTCTTGTCAGACGTAATTTCAATGAAGAAATGAATTGAATAAACATATATATTTTTTTTTTTCTCAATAATTTTGTAGTTTTTAAACTTAATAGTGATTAAATTTGGATTTTAAAATTGCCAGTTTTAATTTTAATATTAAATTTTATCATATAAATTTATAATTATTAGTTAGTATAAATTATTTTTAATATTACACGTATTTAAAGATCTAAATAGCTATAATAGCAGGATTTTTGTTGTCAAGCTTTTGAATCTTTCTGTACTTCGTTTTTGATTGGTTATTCTAGCTTTTGTAACAATGCTCCCCCTAGTGTAGGATCGTTAATTAATCTGAAACTTTTAAAACCATTTATTTTCTTTTCAACACCATCACTTGATAAGACACAGAGTGTGTTGAAACAAAATGGCTATTTTTGTAGTGATTTTATAACATACTTATGTTATAAATTTTTTATAAAATAATTATATATATATATATATATATATATATATATATATATATATATCATCATAATGAAACAATTTATACAAAATTAAATGATAATGTGATTAATGGCGAAATCATTTCGCTAACAGAACATTAACTTACTATCAATTCCTTGAATAATAAGATCCTTATATTCGAGTTGTTAGATGGAAGACACATGCGATGTACTTTCGACAATTTCAAATTGTCATCTTCAGGGCACAGTTTTCTTTCTATAGGCAAATACTAAGACGAACGATGTGTAGACCGAAAGGTGTTTTTTTAAATTATGCTATTTATTGACAGGTGAATATATGTTTTGGAGCGTGCGATGTCTCAACGCTAGAGTTCTTGTTTAAATCGATCAAGTGAGAATATAATAATTAATAATTTTGAAAAGTTATAAATCCACGAAATTTTCTTGTTATATGTAATTATCTGTTATGGTGAAATGGACTTAGTATAATCCAATTGCTTATATATAAGAACATTGTACACTGAAGATGACAATTTGAAGTTGTCGAAAGTGCTAAGCATGTGTCTTTCATCTGATAAGAACTCGAATATAAGGAACTTGTTATTCAAGGAATTGATAGTAAGTTAATGTCTCCTTAAGTCCTGTTAGCGAAGTGATTTCGCCATTAATCACATTAACATTGCTATTTAATTCTTTGTATAAATCGTTTCTTTATGATATAAGCAGCATACACTAAATCGTTTCTTTATGATATAAGCAACATACATACATACATACATACATATATATATATATATATATATATATATATATATATATATATATAGTGTAAGGCAGAGATATAGAAAAATTTGCAAATGCACAATTATTCTAATCGCACTTTATATACATATATATAGTTTTCAGGTATGCTACATTTATGGGACGAAGTGCTCAATATCAGAGATAGAGTGTGTGTAAATATAAAAAGTGGACATTGAAGTCAACACTCAGAGGCAACAGACTGTTTCATGCTAAACACAATCATCAGCCCACATAATTGCGTTTAGCCAACGTCCACTTATATATATATATATATATATATATATATATATATATATATATGTGTGTGTGTTTTGTTAAAGACGGCTGACAATGTATTGCGATTAAGATTTTTATTACATTTTTCTTGTGCTTGTCCAAGTATTTTCTTTTCTCGACACGAAGTGTGTAAAATCTGTTCACAATTACTGCATGTCCGAGCGCCTTCAGTTATTCTTTTCAACATTATCGAATTTTTTTATTTTTTTTTTATTTTTAACTGAATGTGCGGTCATTTTATGTATGTGTCTGAAGTTATTGGGATGTTTTATTTCCCAAACACGGTTAGCACATTTTGGCTGTGTTAATATTATTGATTGTTGGCTTTTCCTTTATTATTATTATTATTAAGGATTCCAATTTTTCAATCTTATTTTCCATGCGTATTAGGCTCTATTAATAAAAAAGAAAGAAAGAAGAGCTATTGAGCACGTAAAGAATGATGTTTGATAACACATAGAGTGATGGGCATATTTGTAATATAAATATCACGACAATATAGTTGAGAGAGAACAAGGAATGACATATATATATATATATATATATATATATATATATATATATATATATATAACTCTATCGGAGAGTGTAGATAGGCAAATATGCGAAAACGGAACGGCATGATACGTCGAAGCAATGCAGAAGGAAATGAAAAAAAAAGCAGATCTTTCTTAAAATGGCCGCCAAAAATATATGTGTAATAAAAGAAAAAAAAAAACACCTTTCAAATAGTTGTAGAAAGACAATATAATAAATAAAAGCAGATTTTGACGGATTTAGAAATGGAAGTATTAAAACGCGTTACGGTAGCAGGTGTAAAAAAAAAAAAAGAAATGAAAAGAGTTTGTTGAGGAAAAGACGGAACCGGATGTGTATGGGACGAGGAGCAAAAACATCACAAAAAGATGGAAGGTAAGAACTGAAGAGAAAGGCGTGAATCAAATGGGAGGGAATTGACAAGTACATTTAGAAGGAAGCGGGAAATTTGAGGAGAAATCAACTGGAGACATATTGCGAGTAAAGGACAAAAGAAAGAGGATGAAAAATATGAATGAATCGACTAAAATATGAATGAATGGAGCAAAATATACGTCGAAAAGTGAAAATAATATACGAAAATTGTTGTGTCGGAAACCTACCACCCCTCTTGAAGATGAACTTGTCTGCGAACAAAGACTTTAAATAGTGGCATGTCGAAAAGACAGATAGACAGAGAAGTTCTTAGCTGAGCTAGTTATTGACTACTCAGGCGATTTCTGTACCTTTTTACCAATCTATTAAAACCCTTTTTATTGTTACGTGTTATTTGGCGTTTGTCTCTACTAATCCCAAATCAACATCATAACAAATATAAAATATGAATGAATGGAGCAAAATATACGACAGAAAATGAAGATTTAGACGGAGCAAGTTGCAAACAATGTGAGAAGATCTAGGAATGAAAAAGTATGAGAGAAAAAGCGGAAATGATCGAAAAGTAGGGTATAAAAGGAGGGACGGTGGAGTAATGGATAGCGGCTCAGATTAGGAGCCGAGTTCGAATTCCAGTCGAATCCATTACTGTTCACTTACGTGCTAATACCCCTGGGAAAGATATGAATCCTCTTCTCCCCTCAGCTATGGGTAAATAGCAGGACAGACCAGGTTCTATAGCCTTGGATGGCAACTGGTCTACCGCAAAAAAGAAATAGGAACCTACTGCAAGAAAATGTAATGATATGGGAGTCAATAATCTATCGAAAATTCTACACATTGCGATGTGTTTAAAACTACTTCATACATGTTTGCTATGGATAAAACTGATTGCATATGCATTAATGTAACAATAGCCAAGGTAGTGGGAAATGAACTTTGTAGAGAATGACGTGAAATAAGAACTACAATGAACATAGATATTTTTTTAAGAGAAAATTATAATTTACATAATTCTTTTAACTGTTAATTCAGCATTACACTTAGGCTCATATGTTGCATTATAAATGACAGATGAGTAACTGTACCTATGTCATAAAAACTGAAAAATTTCGCATTTAAAACATTCGACAATTTAGCAATGTTTTAAATAGTAAACCAAGTTTATATAATATATTGATCGTTTGCAGCAACGTTTTATCGATTCCTTAGTTTAAAGGAATATATTTATATGAGTGTGTTTACAGCAGACACAGTTTTGTTTGTTATATGCTTTGCTTACTGATAGCAGACACGGAAAAGAAATTACAAAACCTCTTACAGAAGGTAGCGAAGGAGAGCGAGAAGAAGACAGAAGACAAAATGCATGGTCATCAGTAAAAGGATGAACCGGAAATGCGATTTGCAGGTCGGAGACACTAAAATCAATCAGGTACGGAAGTTGAAATATCTGGGAAGTGTTTTGACAGAGCACAGTAAATGCGACACTGAGATCCGTAGACGTATTGGGATGGTATGACAGAGAATTGCGAGACAAGAGGATTTCTTTGGTAACAAAGAAAATTAGTACCGAGCTCTTACGAAACGTCTGTTTTCCTTTACGGCAGCGAATGTTGGACGGTCTCCTCAAAGATGAAGAAGAGACGCGCGTCAACGGAGGTATGGTTCTACAGAAGAACGCTGAGGATATCATGGGCCGAGTGTGTGAGCAACGATGAGGTCTTGGAGAGGATGAAAACAAGGAGGAGGCTTCTACTTAACATCAGGAAGAGGCAGTTGAAATTTCTAGGACGCGTATTGAGAAAGGAGGGCCTGGAGAATCTGTTACTGACAGGTCGAATAGAGGGAAAAAGAGGCAAGGGAAAGCAACTCATGATACACCTGGAGGGCTTAAGCAAGTGGATGACAGAACGTGGTCTGGGGGAAGATGGCAGAAGGATGAAACATTGATAGGGGGAAGTGTAAATCCATGATCCTCTACGTCCTGCAAGGACACGGCACATAAAATGAAAAGAATTTCCATTAGCGTGTTCATTTTTGTTGTTATTACTCGCAACGTTCCATTCGTTGTACTCTTAAGGCGTCTGTCAACGCACTTAGCCTCCTTAGAATTCTGAAACGAAATTCTTATTCATGAAAAAGATTGGGTTACTTCTCGATTACATGCCTATGAAATATTTTATACTAGCAGCCATACCCAGCTGGTCGATCAGAAAAAGCGTTCAATTAGAATGGAGCAAAAACAGCATCATGTTTAGATGTAACACAATCTATCTTCTTCAATAACTTTAAAATACTTTCATTAAAAAAACATTTTGAATTAATACAGTTACTGATATAACAGATGTAGTCTGTATTTATTCAATCGAAGTTAGCCGAGGACATGAAGGGGTAAAGCAGGTAACATGAAGACCCACTTCAGACCGCTATTATTTTGGAGTTTTTGAAATTCATTTTGTCAGTGTGCCACCAGGAATGTAAAAAAAATACATTTATAAAGCAATTGTTAAGTTTGATGAAAATTGGTTGAAAGATCATCGAAAAATAAGAAAGAAACCCGTAAAAATCGCCATTTTTCGCTATTTACGGGGGTTTTCACTTTATGGGTGGACTCAGTTATTAAGTTAAATGATTGTTAAACAGTTAACTTATTCTTGGCTACAATTGAGTGAAATTTGTATAAGATTGCTTGAAAATTGAGGGAGTTTTTAGTTTAAAATTTGTGTTGAAATCGATTTGTATTGCAATCGATTTTTCGTTTTTCGCTGTTTTTCGCAAAGCGCAATGGTGTAGAAATAAAATCGTTGAGCTCGTCATGATGTAAGCAACCTACATACCGAGTTTGAACGAAACCGGAGGAAAAAAGTGGAATTTACTGATTTAAAAAAAAAAATCACTTTTATGCGCTAAGAACCTATCTCTTACATTGTACAATGTATGTGACAAGTTTGGTCAAAATCGGTTGGATGGATCTCGAGTGAAAAGGTATCACACAGACAGACAGGCACACAGACGTCCTTAGTTTAAAATATATATAGATCAGTTAATAAACAACTTCTGACGATATGTAACATTTCAGCGCTACCAGAAATAATACCGTATAGAAACCAGATCTTGATTTTAAGCATCAGTTTAATCCACAAGTTCATGTTTAACTAAACATTAAAACAGAATTAGAATAATGTAACCACGTTGATTGAATAAAGATTTCGTTTCGAAATTTCTAGAATATTACTGATTGCGAAGAGAGACTCCTGAAGAAAGCCGAGCTGAACAATGGACTGATGGTAAAAATGCATATAAAAGATTTACTATAAAGAGCGTGAATCCAACAATGTTTTTAATTGATTGATTGTTTTTTTTTACGGCTTATCAATCTTTTGCAGGTTATTTAAAGCCAGAAAATATTTTTAGATTGTAAGAAACTTGGGGTTCCACATATATTTGTGAGGTATTGTAACTGTTTACATTGTTCATACTGTTGCTCTCAATTTCATTGTCATATATACGACGCTTCAGGCGTTGTACGCTCCGGACATCTTCAGGTGATTGAAATTTCGAACCAAACTCTTTATTTCGTCCACCGGGCTAGATTGTTCTAGTTCCATGCCTCTACCAAATGTCTCAGTTATTTTCCTTATTTAACTCAACTCTCCAAGCTTTTTGCCCACCACTGCTATGGCCTGGTATTGAACTCACAACACATTGGGTCTAGTCACTGGATCTAACCAACGTTTTTACCGACGGGGCCATGTTGTCCTTGAGGACATCTGTGTATGGATTCGGGGGGTGCTTGTAAATCTAATGTCTCAGAAATCATTTAGAGATCCAGTGTCTAGACCCAAAGATTTGTGAGTTCAATACCAGGTCATAGCAGTGGTGGGCAAAAATCTTGGAGAGTTGAGTTAAAGGGGGAAAAAACTACAAGTGAGACACCCGGAAGTGGTATGCTACGTGGAACTAGAACAATCTACCTCAGTGGATTAAATAAAGTGTTCGGTTCGAAATTTCAATCACCTGAAGAAGACTGGAGTGTACGACTTCTTCAGGTGATATACGTTGAAATTTCGAACCGAATCCTTTATTTAGTCCACTGAGGTAGATTGTTCTCGTTCCACGTGCCATGCCTTTTCTGGATATCTCAGTTTTATTCGTGAATATGACAACGTAGATGAGGAAAACAGCCCGAACAATGGAAATAGAGTTTTTTTTTTTTTTAAAAAAAGATAATAATGATTTATTTATACAAGTCCTACTAATTAAACCATAGAGGGGGGGGGGAGAGAAAAGTGGTGAATTCATATCTTTCCCAAGAGTATTTTGCGCATAAGTAAATATAACAACCCCTGACTGGAATTAGAACACATCTTTCCACTTTCCAATTCCGCGCCGTTATCCATGACACCAGTCCCACATCCAAGTTTGAAACACCTGATATTCTCAAGCGGTCACCTGTATAGTTTCTGACCAGGCTCGATGTTTCTTAACTGCGGTGATCGTACGAGAATTGGTGTTTCAATGTGATATGGCACTGACGTATTGTAGTCATTTTTTTTTAAATCGACGTGTGAGTGACTCTTGAAATATTAGTAACCGATTGATTAAAGGTAACATTTTCGGGTAGCACTTGAAGTAATTGTAGGGACTGCCAACTTAATTTAGACGTTTACACTTGGAAAAATCTAATACTTAAATGTTAACGGATGTAAACTGTAAATAGACGCAAAAATGGTCAATCTGTAACTTCAGTTAATTTATGAGGCATATACAGTCAGAACATAGGCTATTATGTGCCTTTCCAGCTTCCATTTCTTTTTTGTTTTCAAGAAAGCTTTCTTTATTTTTTGAGCCTTACTGATACTGTCTGATATTTGCTCCCGTCTCTTTTTGCATAAACTTACCAAGTAGGTTAATGAAGAGTAATTGGCCATGGTTAAATGTAATTGGCAGAAATGCTCAACAAATAAAATTTACAAAGTTTCCTATAAACAATTAAAAAGAAAGAAAAGAAGAGGTCAAAACCAGTACTGGACTCTCACTTCATTTTTTTTTAAAGTTTACTTTCGTACTAATACCTTCAGTAATGACATGAATACATTTCCCCTCCTGTTTAAAGTCTTGCCACAGGGTAGACTGGTTCCCCTATGTCTGTGTGTTAGGCGATCGAGAAGAAATACAAACCTGATTACGAATATGCTGACGACAACATGTCACTCCACAATCTTACCCAAAAGGTCAGGGCAATTCACAAATAATTGAGTAAAGTAATCTGCGGGGAGTGATGATCGCCTATGTCCTGAAAGGATGTAACTAACCTGGCCGTTGGTCATAAAAAGGACCTCCAATCTGTGGTTGACTGGGGCAAGAAATCTCTATCTATAAAAGGCAGGATGTATGTGTGTGTGAGTGTGTGTGTATGTGTGTGTGTGTGTAACGAATGCACGGCCACAATTTTCAACGGATTTTCACCAAAATTTACATGCACATGCTCCAAGTTAGCGGGAAGGCCAAGACCGACTTTGCATTTCCCAACTCCCATCGATAGTGGAAATAATCGATTTTTTTATGCTTCTACTGCAGTTTTCATGTAGTTTGCGGCCATTTTCTATTGGCCAGAGTGAGAGCCAATAGCTGGCTGCCACGAATTGGCAGGAAGATTCTATTGGCCAGCGTGAGAGCCAACAGCTGACTGACACGAATGTTAACTAGCATGCTAGCATGCATAAAAAATCGATAGCTGCATTCGTCACAAGTGGAAAAAATTAAAATCTGCATTGCACTTTACTGGCTCATTCGCTTGCTTAAACTCAACGTTGATTCTGATTCCGCAGAACTGGGTTGGGTGTGAAAAAGTATTTGTTGTTAACATTCTTTTTTCATTCGGTTTTTCCAGTTACGAGTCCTTTTTGAAAGCTGATCGTTTTGTGTTCATTTTGTTTAGTTATTTTTTCATAACAAATTTAATGTTTAGTATAGAGCTTAGAAAAAATTCTCAGTGTGAGATAGGCAAGAAGTAAGGCATGTACCAACATCATCACGGCAAAAGGCACTCCTTTAAAGGCAAGGAAGGGCAAAAATATTTTAAGTGAAGTGATAGCGATTGCTGTATGAGTACGATTTTTGAATCAAGCACGGGCAAAGCCGGGCCATGCTGCTAGTATCTTATAAATTTTAATGCCTCCAAAACGAAACTGCTCTCTTTTAATCACCATAGAGAACCCCCCCCTACCTCCTATCAGAATGACAGATGCCCAACTCCACGAGAGCGTCTCTCTCCGCCTGCTCGGTCTCAAGCTTTCCACTGACCTAAGGTAGAACAACTACGTTGAATCAATAGCTTCATCTGCTGCAAGGAAAGTTGGTTCTCTGTGTAGCGCCAGAAGATTTTTTTCTCGCCTGAGTCCATCCTTCAAATCTACAAATCAACCATTCATCCTCGCATTGAATACTTCTGCCATATATGGTCTGGTTCCCCCGCTATTCATCTCGAGGTCTTTGATAAAATTCAAAGACGGAGATGCAATGAGATAGGTCCTGATCTGATATCTCGTCTACAGTCACTTTCTCACAGACAATCTGTGGTTTCTCTTCTACAAACATTTTCATGGCATCTGCTGACAAGCTACTTTCACTTGAACCCCAACTGCATGCATTTAAGCGTGCTACTAGGTTGGCATCTCGGTCCCACACTTTTTAATGTCGATACGGTTAAATGTAGCCGTCTCTTCTACTCCAACAGCTTCTTTTCTCGCACTTCCCGACAGTAGAACTCCCTTTCTCTTACTTGCTTCCCTGATAACTATAATCTTCAAATATTCAAATGTAATGTCAGTCGATATCTTCTGATGCCTTGATCTTGACCCCGTCCTTCTCTTTATCTTTTCCTCAAACGACTTTTTTTTATTCTTGCTCTCACTCTCTGTAACCCCTTGCGTGCTAGTGGCACTCCGTCCTTGCTTGGGGTGATATGCTTAAAATCTCTTTAAAAAAATACTTTACTCAGTGTTCGAGTACATCTCTAATTTTTCAATGTTATACCCCCTTTGCTGTCTTATTACAATGTTCACATAGTGAACAGTTTTGCACATGTTTAATTCTAAAATAACCGATGTTTAATATACATCTTAGGCCTGCCAATTTTTGCACCCCGTGTCAATCTGTGTTCTTACAATTAATAGTCAATCTTTTTTCTGCTTTCTTCGTTTACATTCACAAAGTATTATACGTTTTGCTTCTGAATTTACAGCAACAGAACGTTATCGGCAGTTTTCAAGTTGTGGCCTGTCAATAATAAATTCTGCTATGTCGTTGAGAAACATCTCGCTGTATAGATTAAATAAATTCAACGAGAATATAATTCCTTGTTACACTCGATTTTCTATTTTGGTGTACGCACTTCGTTGTCTGTCCCCTTACACACCATATGTAACCAATACAGACTGTGGTTTATTCGTAGATTCTTTCCGTGTAGATCAAGCTTTGCTAGCATTTCAAATTCATTCAGCCAGCTAAACAAATGCTTTTGTGTAATCAAGGAAATATAAGTATACAGTATTGGCCATAAATAAATACTTATTTTTCATAGAAAATTAATTTCGACCATGTATTCGTTCCATTGCTGCCGTAATTTTCCTCTCATGACTGCATTTCTATAGATTTTATATAACTTAGTTTTATGTCCTTTGTGGACATTTTCTGCGCATGCTCACTGCACTAATGTTCTTCATCGATTTATTTCTGCGCATTTCCTGTTTAGCCATTCTTTCTTAGACAGCTTGTACTTATTTCTGGGACTTTAGTTTCGCCTTATATGCATAGCGTCAAGACATGTCCTTATGTATATAAGGCTGTTTCTCCTTCATATGAGATTGAGAATTTCTCATGCTATCCTCTTTCTTTACACTTATTCCTGCGGATGAATTCTTTTGATGTTGTCACCAGTGATTCCTGTAAAGTTTTTCAATTTGAGTTTTCGACATGTTCCAAAGCAACGTATTTGTTTTTAACTTGTTTTTAACAAATTTGGAGTTTTCCTTATGTACGCAGTAAGAAATTGTGGGTTGAGAAAGTACGTCTTTAACGTATAAGCCGCTAACCGAACCCTGTAAGTACGTAAGTAAGAGTAGAAGTGAAAAGAAAGAAAGTAAGGGAGAGAATGGCGTATTTGCTAGGTGACAATATCTGTACGCGAGAACATCTGCGATTGTGGATAAGATCTCGTTCAGCAGTGCGCTAGCGATAACGAATAGTACAAGCTGTGAACAGATGAGGTGCCTGGGGTCGAGTAGGTCGGGTGGGTCCTTTTTAATGGAGCCCAAATACATTTATCAGTGGAGAGAAGAACCAACGTAGCAAAAGCAAGGAAACGAGTCAAGCATACACGCACACACACACACACACACACACACACACACACACACACATATATATATATATATGCATTTTAAAAAATATATGCATAACTGTGTAATCTCAGATTGAATATCAACATTCTATTTTTGCTTATACATGCATATATATATATATATATATATATATATATATATATATATATATATATAGATAGATAGATAGATAGATAGATAGAGATGTAAAAGGAAGACTGGAAACAGACGCGCCTAAAAGGTATAGACAACAAAAAAGAGCTCAATACAAAATTCAAAATCGAATATATAGAGTCAAGATATTTAAGAAAAGGCAAAAATGCCAACCAACCATATATATATATATATATATATATATATATATATACATTACTATTATTATTATTATTATTATTATTATTATTAGTAGTAGTAGTATTAATTAAAGAATATCAAACAATTAAAATCCATAAGTAATAATTTTTATTTCATGAGAGGTTTAAAAAACAGCTTTCAAACTTCAAGATCTTGTAGGTTTTAAAAATTGAGAGCAGTTGATATAGAACTCTTTCTGGATCTATATCCTTCTGAAAATTCCATACGGATTACCATATTTTATTATATATATATATATATATATATATATATATATATATATATATATATATATATAATGTCTGTGCGGTTGTTTGCGCATTTGAACGTATATATACAAATATGCACAGATTTGTAAAAGGTTATATATAGATGATAATAAAGAGAGATATGCATTTGTGCACATAGACAGATGCAGTGTGTATATATGGCTGACGATTGCATCTAGCATGACGATTGCATCTAGCTTGAAACAGACTAAGTGTTGAACTTATGTTCACTTTTATATATATATATATATATATATATATATATATATATATATGTATATATTATTGTATTTCACAGTTATTGAATACATTGATACACTGAAATCAGAATTCTGTAAAAACTTCCGAAGTTCATATATTTTTTTTTTATTTTTTGGGGTGTGTTTCTTTTTCAAATACTTTCGACCGTCTCAGGAATTATGAAGAGTGTATTTTAGATCCGTGTAACCCCGTTACACATGAAGTCACTTTTTATTAATCTGAATCCCAGCGTTCCACAAATGCCATAATATAGGCAACAATATACACTTTACCACATGGACGACACCCGTTTTTTTTTATAATAACTGAATCGGCTGAAAGCATTTTGTTGCAATTAAAGTAGAATAGTAAAATTTCATTCATCTTGCAAAATATAATTGTTTTACAGCATCTGTATTTTAAATATGATTTTGTGTAAACACACACACACACACACACACACACACACACACACACACACACACACACATATATATATATATATATATAGTTTTGAAA
The DNA here is from genome assembly GCA_903632075.3 of Acanthosepion pharaonis. Classification (NCBI taxonomy): domain Eukaryota; kingdom Metazoa; phylum Mollusca; class Cephalopoda; order Sepiida; family Sepiidae; genus Acanthosepion; species Acanthosepion pharaonis. The sequence goes on along the minus strand of CAHIKZ030003391.1, from coordinate 844,970 downwards.
AACTAGGTAATCTGAATCCAAGGAGGATCCAGAGAGCCAATTTTCATCCAGAGCAAATAATTTAAATAAAACAGATACATCAATATATGTTCTTCTCTCTCCCACCTTTTTTTTTTAATTCACGGATGTTTAATACGGCCCGTTTTTTTTCTTTTTCGTTTTTTATTTGAAGTAAAGTCTGATGATCCACTGTCCTTTAAATTATTTGCTCTGGATTTACATTGAGTTCTCTGATTATATCCTCCTTAGGTTTACCCATACGGATTACCTTGTTTTTCATAAACTATATATATATATATATATATATATATATATATATATATATATATATATGTAGGTAAATGTTTATACTTATTTACATTGTTGTCCTCGGCTTTAATTTAAATAAAAACAGACCACTTTAAGGCTCCATGTAATAATTATTTCACCACAGCCCTTTTTAAAAGGACTGCGGATCATCAGACTTTACTTCCAAACAAAAAATGAAAAGATAATTTACACATTTTTGACGGGCCGTATTAAACATATGTAGATTAACGAAGTGAGGAAGTGAGGTGGGAGAGAGAGACGACATGAGTGAGTTAGTAGATATTGACACATATATCTGTTTTTATTTAAATTATTTGCTCTGGATTTACATTGATCTCTGGATTATATCCTCCTTAGTTTTACCTCACGGATTACCTAATTTTTCATAAACTATATATATATATATATATATATATATATATATATATATGTAGGTAAATGTTTATACTATTTACATTGTTGTCCTCAACTTCACTGCCATATTCACGACATTTCTGCTATTTTATACTCCAGCCTTCTTCAGGTGATATTGGAGCGCTTCACGTATTCCATGGGGATAGATTGTTCGAATTTCACGTTACATGCATTTCGATATCTCAGTTTTAATTAATTCTCTTTGGTAACTAAAATCTCCAAGTTGTTGTCCCTTCTACTGTGGTTGGTAGAAAATTGGTTACTGAAATATTAGATTTATAAGTATCCCACAAATAGCTCATGGCACATGGCGCAGGGAATAAAAGTGTTGGTTAAATGATGTAAAAGTGACTTGACTAAAAGTGTTGTGAATTCAGTGCCTGGTCAGAGGGAACAAAAAATTGGAAAGCTTTGCCAAGTTACCAATGGTAATTAACAGGAACTGGAATATCCAAAGGCATGTCCCGTGGACTAAATAAAGGGTTCAAAATTCCATTGAATATGACTTGAAGAAGGCAGGAGCGTATAACGATCGAAACGTCGTGAATATGGTAATAAAGATGAGGACAAAAATCCGAACAATGTAAATAGTTACAATACTTCATCTCAGAAACATAGACAGATGTTTAAAAAGGCCGGAGCGTACAACGATCGAAACGTCGTGAATATGGCAATGAAGACGAGGGCCATAGTTTGAACATTGTAAATAGTTACAATGCCTCATCTCAGAAATATAGACAGATCCTGAAGATGGCCGGAGCGTACAACGATCGAAACGTCGTGAATATAGCAATAAAGATGTGGAAAACAGTTCGAGCAGTGTAAATCGTTACAATACTTCATCTCAGAAATCTAGAAAGATGTTTAAGAAGGCCGGGGCGTACAACGATCGTACAACTTAATACAATGAAGGTAAATATTTTCAATAAAAATTAATATAGCACACATACAATTGTTGGGAGAATTGTTTCATGGTAACTTAAAAAAAAACCGATATAATCGTGTAATTTTGCTAGACGGACAAGTATTTTGTTCATGATAATTTGGCCCTGAAACTGTCTGATCGAAGTACTATGTAATGGTGGCTCTTGTTTTTCTGTTACAGCAACATGAGTAGAAATTATCTATTTATCTTTTTATCTTACTAATAAATATACATTTTTTCCTCCTTGTTTTGTTTAACACCGAGTCCCTTGCAGGTAACAATCGTTTATTGAAGACACTCTATCTATCTATCTATCTATCTATCTATCTATCTATCTATCTATCTATCTACTCACAACTCTCTTTCTCTCTCGATCTCTCTTTTTCTCTCTCATAGCTTCTCTCTATCTCAACCTACTCATATGATCTATCTATCTATCTATCTATCTATCTATCTATCTATCTATCTATCTATCTATGTCTCGATGTCTTTTTTCTCTCTTTGTAGCTGCTCATAATTCTCTCTCTCTATCTATTTATTCATAGTTCTCTTTCTCTCTCTGTCTCTCTCTATCTGCTCATAGCTCTCTCTTTATCTATCTATCTATCTATCTATCTATCTATCTATCTATCTATGTCCTGATGTCTTTTTTTCTCTCTAGGCTGCTCATATTATCTATCTCTCTATCTATCTATTCTATCTATCTATCTATCTATCTATTCTCTCTCTGTCTCTCTCTTTTCTCTCTCATAGCTTCTCTCTCTTTATCTATCTATCTATCTATCTATCTATCTATCTATCTATCTATCTATCTATCTATCTATCTATCTATCTATCTATTCACAACTTTCTCTCTCGATCTCTCTTTTTCTCTCTCATAGCTTCTCTCTATTTCAACCTACTCATATGATCTATCTATCTATCTATCTATCTATCTATCTATCTATCTATCTATCTATTCATATCTTCTTCTCGATCTTTTTTCTCTCTCATAGCTCTCTCTTTTTCAACTCTACTCATATGATCTATCTATTATCTATCTATCTATCTATCTATCTATCTATCTATCTATCTATCTATCTATCTATCTATCTATCTATTGTTCCAAACGTCATATGTTAGCAGTGTGTATAGCTAGTATTAGGTGACGCAACTGTACCTTGACAATGGAAATGCCTTGACCTATATGAATTGTAATCTGAAATTTGGTGAACAGTGACTGGCAGCTCCCAGCAAGGCGACGTGAATTATTGCAGTTCGAAGAGGCATGATAGCAAGTACCAGACATTTCTGAAATTGTGGGGGACATTCGATATTCCTAGATTTATGGTGTCACGTGTGTACGGGGAATAGCCTTAGGCAAAGTATTATCCCGTACCATTTGCAACACAGTGGACGACCAGAGTCTTTAATGATCTTGACCAGTGGCGTCACGCTAGAATTGTTTGCGGTAACAGACAAGCTATATTTATTGGCTCATATCACAAGCATATTCAGTTGACGAGGTACCCAGACACATATCCAGCAAATCAGTTCAGCTTTCATGATCTTGGATATGAGATGGGAGCAGAAGACCCACTTGAAAGTCACTGTTAACACCCAGCACAGAACACAGCACCTTATCTCTGCTCGTTCCAACACCCTTTAGATCCGAGGAACTGGCAACGTGTGGCGTGGATTTTAGATATAGGGTGTGTCACAGGCCACATGAAACTATGTACACCATTTCTCGACAAGGCAATGTGAATGCTGGTGATTTATGCTACTAAGTTGTATTCACTTGGCGCGTGTTGGTTTCGCTGACCGGTGACTGCTACGTTACACTGCGTGTTGACCTTCTGCACACATTCATGGATGCCATGTACGCCTAAAGCGATTGGTTATTCCGACAGGTTAATGCACCGTTTCACGAGGCCCATGTTGACCAGGATAGGCTTAAGGAATATTCTGGAGACTTGCGACGAATGGTGTGATTATCAAGTTCGCCTGAATGAACTCATCGAAAATTTATGAGACGTAGTAAAGAGGTCTATTTGCACGATATCCTGTACAGATATCGAGGGGACATGATTCAAGATATCCACAGAGGTAGCCTGACTACTCGTGGCATCGAAGTCACATTGAGTCGATGTCCTTTACATGTTCTGTTGCACGATAATATCTATCTATCTATCTATCTATCTATCTATCTATGTAACTCCGTCCATATATATCTGTCTATCCAATTTTGTTCCGATCTATCTATCTATCTATCTATCTATCTATCTATCTATCTATCTATCTATCTATCTATCTATGTAATTCTGTCCATATATATCTGTCTATCCAATTTTGTTCCGATCTATCTATCTATCTATCTATCTATCTATCTATCTATCTATCTATGAATAATAAAACTGCTACACAATGAAGGAAAAAGAATAGAGTGTGTACATAGATGCATATCATTTCGTGTAAGTCTCTCTGTGTCCGTGTGCGTATAATATATCTATCTAAAAGTTATGCCGGTGTATTGATGGCTTGGTGATGAGAAAATCATCTATCGACATTTTCAAAATATGACTTAAGAATTATTGTTCAACCTGCAACTCAAACTCGTGACAAATACAAACTAACCACGTGAACCAGATTATATTTCTTTATGCGCTTTCAAACACGTAGCTCTTCAAGATGCATTAACACGTTAATATATACTGACGCATAAATATATACACACACCGGTGCACACATATGCACAGGTATGTGAGAGTGGATCGATAAGTCCGAGGACTGAAATGTAATTTTGCCTTGAATTTTAATTTGATTTGAAAATCACATTGGAGCAGGAAATTGACAGTCACTATGCAAAGATGATTCTGTCCATATCACTCTGTCTGTGCAATTCTGTTCCGATCTATCTATCTATCTATCTATCTATCTATCTATCTATCTATCTATCTATCTATCTATCTTAGGATGTTCGTCTCAACCTAGTATATCTATCTATCTATCTATCTATCTATCTTAGGATGTTCGTCTCACCCTAGTATATCTATCTATCTATCTATCTATCTATCTATCTATCTATCTATCTATCTATCTATCTAATTCTGTCCATATCACTCTGTGCAATTCTGTTCCGATCTATCTATCTATCTATCTATCTATCTATCTATCTATCTAATTCTGTCCATATCACTCTGTGCAATTCTGTTCCGATCTCTCTATCTATCTATCTATCTATCTATCTATCTATCTATCTATCTATCTATTTTAATTTGATTTCATTGCATAATATTCAGTGTAACCAATTAATATTCACTTTTGATTAAAATACAGTGACAAGGAAGGAGATTAGGTAAAATGTTAAAAATAAACAAGTAATTATTTTTTACATTAATATTTTGAAAAATATCTATCTATCTATCTATCTATCTATCTATCTATCTATCTGTCTGTCGATAGAAAGCGTGACAAGAAAAATGTCGGCTTGCTGATGTATTCACGTTTTACGAACGCACATGTATTCATGAAAATTTGCATATGTAAATGCATATTCACGTGATGACATATCTTTAACGTTGGGTATACCGTAAAACAGCCTTCTTTCGCTTCCTCACGTGCTTATTTATCTTCATGTCGACAGAGAAGCCATTGAAATGAAGCAATACTCATCTTGTGTGGTATGTACATTAATAAAATGTTCATCCTAAATCACCGGGAGTCAAATTGGGCGCAACAAGGACACAACCAATAGGATCAACATTTTAATATTGGCAAGAGATAACTTCCTTTATTGTGTCATTGTGTTATTTATCATAAATAGAAACATACATTTGATTTGAATAGGCTAGGATGGTAGTGTCCCGAGAAGGCACAGTGGCGTAATGGATAGCGGCTAGGATTGAGGAATCGGAGAGCCGACTTCGAATTCCAGTCGAATCCATTACATTCATTTACGTGCTAATAACGCGAATCCTCTTCTTCTCCCCCGCCAGCTATGGGTAAATAGCGGGACAGACTGAATCCTATAGCCTTGGGTAGCAACTTGTCTAAATTCAAAACCTGATCCTCCAGGTTGGGGGCTATGTCGTAGGCTAACAACCTACTCACTTAAAATCTGGCTTGTTATAGAAACCGCAACGATATCTTGCAGCTCTAATTTCCTCAAGGAATAATATATAAAAATGTTCTATGTTCCTTTTTCCCGTTTTTTTTTTATCTAACAAATAATGTGGTAATTAATGATATTTACATAAAGGTTCAGTTGACATCAATCTATTCTCCATAAAAGACTGCTACAGATTAGAGAGAATTTCGATCTTTCTTAAGAATTAATATCGATTAAGCATATGAGTTACTACTGAATATCATAAGCACACATTAGCCCTATCTCCGTTTCATACTCAAAAATTGTAGGGCAGCGGCTCGGATTGATGAATTGGAGTGCCGGGTTCGAATTAAAGACGAATCCATTACCTTCACTTAAATGCTAATACTCTTGGGAAAGGTATGAATCCACTTCTTGTGTCCCCAGCTATGGGTAAATAGCAGGACAGACCGGGTTCTGTAGCCTTGTCTGGCTACTGGTCTAGGTGAAGGAAAACTCTGAATTCAAAACCTGCTCCTCCAAGATGGGGGGGGGCTGTGCAGTAGGCTAAAAACCTACTAACTTTAAAAAAAAACTGGCTTGTTATAGAAACCTCAACGATATCAAAGAATTCAAAGCCATAATATATACATTTGCACTCAAATCCGTTTATCTAAAAACTCTGGGCTGTTTTACACATATATATTTATAATATTTATATCTATAAATATAAATAAATATAAATTTATTTATATTTATCTTTATATTTATTTATAATATTTATATGTTTTGCACATATAATATATATTTACATATAATATATGAGTTACCATTCTCAAAAATTAGCGGCTCGGATTGATGAATTGGAGAGCCGAGTTCGAATTACAGTCGAATCCATTACCTTCACTTAAATCCTAATACTCTTGGGAAATGTATTAATACTCTTCTTATCTCACCCCAGCTATGGGTAAATAGCAGGATAGATCGGGTTTTATAGCCTTGGGTGGCGACTGGTCTAGGAGAAGGATTTACTCTGAATTCAAAACCTGATCCTCCAGGCTGGGAGTTGTACAATAGGTTAACAATCTACTCACTTAAAAACTGGCTTGTTATAGAAACAGCAGCGATATCTTGCAGCCTATGTCCCTTGAAACATTTCAAGGCATAATATATATTGTGTGTCATTTAGGGCACCTAGGTGTCACGTAATGCTTAAGCAAGCTTGTCTCGATAGAATAATTACGACTGAGTAATAAGTTCAATCCTTACTGGGTGCTCCATACCTTTGGCCTTGTGCCACATGTAAGCCACGCTTAAAAAATCAATATATTTCGTTTTTCATATGAGTGAAAGAAAACAATGCAAATCATGCCCATATGTTAAAATATATTCAAGAAACGTTTAGAAATTTAGAGAAATGCTATATTTTTGTATTTCGAACAATGGCTAAGCAAATATTACGGACAGCATATTTTTATGCACCTATTAACGTTTTTCCAAACAGGATCGTCGGATCAAGTTTTTTATTTTATGTATTGGCATCACTGATGTTTTTGGGAGATGAATATCTTCAGCACTTGCTATTGTCACATATGTCATTTATTAGCCTGTCAAGATGTGTGAATGAAAAAAAAAATAAGTGGAGACAGGCAGTGAAACAGCAGGACAACCAATGCGACACATGTTATCAGTTGGAAGGACGGTTTTGTTAGTGAAAGTTTTCAGTATAATTTCAAATTTAAATTTAAATTCAATTTCACTCTAAGATGTATTTGATGCTTTTACACTTCTGTATAAAATAGAATTTGGATGGATGATATAAATTTTTAAGAGGCTATGGATTTAAAGCGAAATTTAAGAGGCTACGATTTAAGGCAAAATTTAAGAGGCTACTGTTTATGAAGAATTTTAAGAGGCTACGGTTTAAGGCGAAATTTAAGAGTACAGTTTAAGGCTAAATTTAAGAGGCTACGGTTTAAGACGAAATTTAAGAGGCAACAGTTTAAGACGAAATTTTAGAGGCTACAGTTTAAGGCAAAATTTAAGAGTACGGTTTAAGGCGAAATTTAAGAGGCTACGGTTTAAGACGAAATTTAATAGGCTACGGTTTATGGGGAAATTTAATAGGCTACGGTTCAAGACAAAATCTAGGAGGCTACCGTTTAAGCGGGTTTTTAAGGGTCTACGGTTCAAGACGAAATTTAAGACGCTAGGGATTAAGGCGAAGTATTAAGAGGCTACTGTTTAAGACGAAATTTAAGAGGCTACGGTTTAAGACGAAATTTAAGAGGCTACGGTTTAAGACGAAATTTAAGAGGCAACAGTTTAAGGCAAAACTTAAGAGTACGGTTTAAGGCGAAGTATTAAGAGGCTACTGTTTAAGACGAAATTTAAGAGGCTACCGTTTAAGTGAGGTTTCATGAGGCTACGGGTTAAAGCGAAATTTAAGAGGCCACGGTTTGAGGTGAAATCTTTTAAATTCAAGCAAATAACAACTGTTCAGAAAATAACATGAACTTATGTACACGAATCTACACCGACGTAAATAGATGCGTGCGGACGCGTACACACACATAAACTAAATGCATACTTTGGGTGACACACAGACATATACAAACATACACACACACACACATAAATATACGATATATATCGTATATGTAGTTTGCCCGGTTACTTCCGACAACGCACCTTTATAAACTACGGATAATATACGCAAACATAAACATATATATGAAGTAAGTGCATATATATATATATATATATATATATATATATATATATATATATATATATATATAAGTATATAATTGGTATATACGGAATGAATTCCAATAACCAACAATTACTATTCTTAAAAGAGTGCTCAATACAAAGTAGAGCAGATATAATTGTTTTTTATAAAAAAAAAAAATTATAACATAAGTATGTTATAAAATCACTACAAAAATAGCCATTTTGTTTCAACACACTCTGTGTCTTATCAAGTGATGATGTTGAAAATAAAATAAATGGTTTTAAAAGTTTCAGATTAATTAACGATCCTACACTAGGGGGACACATTGTTACAAAAGCTAGAATAACCAATCAAAAACGAAGTATAGAAAGATTCATTTGAGGCACATAATGCTTTATGAGTTGAAGAAAGGAAACTCAGCAGCCGAAGCGGCTAGAAACATTCACTCAGTTTATGTAGAGGAATGTGTGAATGAAAGAACTTGCAGAAGATGGTTTGCAAAATTCAGAAGTGGAGATTTCACCCTTGAAGATGAAGATCGAACCAGACGTCCAGTTGAGTTTGATGAAAAGCTTCTTGAAACAGCCCTTCAAGAAAATTCTGCTTTATCAGTTGAGGAATTGGCAATGGTTCTCAGTTCAAACCATACAACGGTTCATCGTCATCTTGGAAAAGTTCCTAAACTTGGAAAATGGGTGCCTCATGAATTGTCTGAAAACAACCTCAAATCCCGAGTTGACATCTTCTCTCTCTCCATTCTCGCCAACTTGTTTCACCTTTTGTGGATAGACTTGTGTCTGGCGAAAAATGAATCTTTTATCGAAATGTTAAGCGTCGTAGACAGTGGCTTGGTGAAGGGGAAGGACCCCAGCTACAGCCAAGAAGGGAACTTCATAGGCAAAAGGTTCTTTCAATCTGGTGGGATCGCCAAGGAACAATCCTCTTTGAATTCTTACCACCTAATGCAACAATTAATGCTCAAATATACTGTCAGCAATTAGAGCGTTTGAACCAAGGAAAAAAAGACCTGCTCTAGTGAATCGAAAAGAGGTGATGTTTCATCAGGACAATGCGCGACCCTACACAGCAAGCAACACGTCACAAAAGATCGAAGAACTTGGTTGAGAGAAAATACCCCATCAACCTTATTCTCCTGATTTTGCTCTTTCAGACTACCATTTGTTTCGTAGCTTACAGAATCATTTGGAAGAAACAGCTTTTGTAACAGAGGAAGAGGTTAAAACTGACATTTGTGAGTTCTTCGAATCAAAGCCAAACGAATTTTACAGTAATGGAATTAGTAAGCTTGTTAATAGATGGAAGGAAGTCATAGATAATCAGGGAAAATACATTGTTGATTGAATCTGTAATTAAATGTAACATTTGGTCACTTGTTTTCTTTATTCAAAATTCGGAGAGAACTTATGGGATGACCTGATATATATATATATATATATATATATATATATATATATATATATATATATATATATATAATAATAATCGACTCTCCTGTCGAGATTCGACGTATGAGGGTCAAACAGATCAGTTTCAGGAAACCGACAGCCCGACACCGGCACATGAGATTTGATTATAGTGGTGAAGGCCTCGTGCAGGACCATCCACACTTTTTTGAAGGGACGAATACAGAGACCTGGTGCACCGAGTGTCACAAGGTTCCCAAACGACCCTCCGCAGGTTTTGAATTCAGAGTTGTCCTTCTCCTAGACCAGTTGCCATCCAAGGCTATAGAACCCAGTCTGTCCTGCTATTTTACCCATAGCTGGAGGGAGAGGAAGAGGATTCATACCTTTACCAAGGGTATTAGCATGTAAGTGAATGTAATGGATTCGACTGGAATTCGAACTCGGTTCTGCAATTCCTCAATCCAAGCCGCTATATATATATATATATATATATATATATATACCCAAGTATATGATTGGTGTATATGGAATGAATTCCAATAACCAACAAATACATTCAACATCATTACTTTATAAGACACCGAGAGTGTTGAAACAAAATGACTATTTTTGTAGTGATTCTATAACATATTTATGTTATAAATTTTTTTAAATAAATAATTATATATATATATATATATATATATATATATATATATATATATATATATATATATATTTTATTTTTTCATTCTCTATGTCATTATATATATATATATATATATATATATATATATATATATATATATGTGTGTGTGTGTGTGTGTGTGTGTGTGTGTGTGTGTGTAGGTCAATGGACAGAAAAAAAATGGTTATTATAGATGTTTAAAATGGGCTGTAGAAGGTTCAAACAAAAATCTTAGTTTGGTACTTTCCATAACTTTTCTACTGCCATATTTCCCGCGACAATTTTCTCGAAATATGTCGGGGGCGCGTTATATAACGGTGCGAGTTATACATGAATTATGTCTTCGAACCCTAAGTGGCCGGGGTTAGGATTAGGGGAACATAGCTTCACGAAAACCGGTCGCCAGCTTCGAACCAGTTACGTCCATATAGTTGAACTTTTAGGAGTGCGGGTTATATAAAGGTGCGGACTATAGTGCGGAAAATACGGTATTCAAAAACTGAACAACTGTTAACTGGTGCTAGAGACCGAACACTTCCATCTAAACTCAGCGTTTTTCACCGCTTTCAAGATTGATTTCACCAGTAACTTTCATCTGCTTCCTCTTCTCTTCGCCATATCGTACTCCGTCTGATCTACACACAACTTCCTAAGTGTATTTTTTTAGTTTACTGAGAGCCTCATTAAGTTCTTTTGCTGGCATGTTCACGTGGTTCAAAGATCAAAATGGAATCCGCTTACTTTTAAAAATTCTGTTTCTCATGTATTAGGCATTAATTGCACGGTTATTTCTGTTTTCACAGTAAATTGTGCAACTGGCAGTCTCTATATATTTGCTAAACTTCAAATCTGGTTTAAAACATGCCATGTCTCAGTTCATATACTTTTTTTTAAGCGTTTCACCCCAAGCAAGGCGAAAAGCCACTAGGACGCAAGGGGTTACAGAAAATTTAGAGCAAGATCAGATAGGAGTGATAGAAGATAGGATAAGGAGAAGGGTAGTGGATAGATCAAGGCAACTGGAGATGTCGATTGACATTACATTTGAACAGCTGGAGATTATAGCTCTCAGGGAAACTGGAATAGGGAAGTGAGTTCCACAGGCGAGAGGTGCGAGACATGAAGCTATTGGAGTAGAAGAGACGGCTACATTTAAGAGTTTCGACAGTGAAAGTGTGAGAGCGGGATGCCAGCCTCGTAGGGCACTTGAATTTCATGAAGTCTGGGAACCAGCGAATGCAGCTCCTCGGAGCAATTTCCATGAAAGTATTTGTAAAACAGACAGAGAGAGGCGACGGCGCGTCTGTGAGAAAGTGACTGTAGACGAGATGCCAGATCAGGGCCAATTATGTTGCATAACCGCCTCTGGAGCCTATCAAGAACCCCGAGGCAAACAGAAGGGGCTCCATACCATATATGGCAGCAATACTCCATGCAAGGGCGAATGGTTGATTTGTAAATCTGGAGGATCGATTCCGGGGAGAAAAATTTCCTGGCGCGGCACAGGAAGCCAACTTTCCTTGCGGTGGACGAAGCAATTGACTCAATGTATTTGTTCCATCTCAGGTCAGCCGGCAACGTGAGACCGAGCAGCCGCAGGAAGGTGCTCTCGAGATGTTGAGCGTCAGACATTCTAATGGGTGGCAGGGACGGATCTCTGTGGTGATTAATAGAGAGCAGTTTTGTTTTATATATAGGATGTGTACAGGGGTATGTACGTGGATATTACCATACATATATTTTCGCACAAGTATTTCTTAATTCGTTATCAGAACTTTCCACAGTCATACAATTATTTTCAGGATAGAACTCCTATTTTATTGCTCGTTACTCTCAACTTTCAAACCTAACCGACAAAATATTTCCAAGAACGTTTATATTTCATTACTTAAGCAACATTTTGTAAAATGTAATCAATGGCTGTGAATTTTGAAAATTATATGCGTCATGAAAAGAAAAATATAATTAAAAACAACCCTTTTTTCAGCAGAACAAAATTCTCGACTGTTTTTGTATTGTAACATATAGATGCTCACATGATGAAAACCTTAAAAAGTGTTAACTAACCTAATCAGGCCATAAATATATTGATCGATTAATTCAGGTATCATTGAAAAAAAAAAAAAAATTCTAACAAGCGAGTGTAAGCATGCACCAGATTTTGGCAGTCTGAGAAGTATTGATTGTTTCTGAACAGCTTGTCACGTGAGTGCTGATCTTATGTCAGAGAAGTGATTTTTTTATTTTAAATTTTTCTTTCAAAAGTCCTTTACAGTTCAACTGAACATTCTCCTTGAAGTCTGGACAATAAAGGACTTTTTTTCTTTCCTTTCTGGCTTCTTTGTTTCATAAACGAAAGTTCATTTTCATTTTTCCCTGAATAATTTTCACGGCTTCTCTTTCTTTTGCGTTTTCTTTCTTTCTTTCTTTCTTTCTTTCTTTCTTTCTTTCTTTCTTTCTTTCTTTTCTTTCTTTCTTTCTTTCGTTCTTTCTTTCTTATCGTTTTTTTTCTCGATTTACTTTTTCTAGCTTTTTCTAGTCTTGATTACATTTCTAGCTTTTTTCTATCTTTTATCTTTTCTTAAACATTTTCGTTCGTTTTCATTTTTTTTTATTGTGGATAAAATATTTTCATAAATATCTGATCGAACCATTTCGTTTGATTTTGTCATTTTTCTTTTTATTTCAATGTTTTCTTCTGTGTATCAATTTCTTTTAGTTCATTTCTTTTTCTTTCTTTCTTTATTTCATTCTCTTTTTCTTTATTTATTTCTTTCTCTTTCTTTCATTCTTACTTTCTCTTTTCTTTCTTTTTTTCTCTTTTCTTTCTTTTATTCTCTTTTTCGTTCTTTCTTTCTTTCTCTTTATTTTTCATTCTCTCTCCCTTTTTTCTTTCTCTTTCATTCATTCTCTTTTTCTTTCTTTCTTTCTCTTCATTTTTCATTCTCTCTCTCTTTTTCTGTTTCTTTCTTTCATTCTTTCATTCTCTTTTTATTGCCTTCGTTATTTCATTTTCTTTTTCTTTATTTATTTCTTTCTCTTTTCTTTCTTTTCATTCTTTCTTTTTATTTCCTTCTCTATTTCTTTTTTATTTTTTATTTCTCTTTTCTTTTTTTTTCTTTCTTTTTTTGTCTTTCTTTCATTCTCTTTTTCTTTCTTTATTTATTTCTCTTTAATTTCTTTCTTTCTTTCTTTATTTCTCTTGTAGTTTTTCATTCTCTCTTTTTTTTTTTTTTTTTCTTTCTTTTCTTTTTCTCTTTTTCTTTATTTATTTCTTTCTTTTTCTTTCTTTCTTTTTTTTTTTTTCTTTCTTTTTCTTTTTTTCTTTTCTTTATTTCTTTTTTTTTTTTTCTTTTCTTTCTTTCATTTCTTTTCTTTTTTTTTTTTTTTCTTTTTCTTTTTCTTTCTTTCTTTCTCTCTTTTTTTTTTTTCATTCTCTTTCTTTCATTATTCCATTCTTTGATTCTTTCTTTCCTTCTTTAATTATTTTTTTCTTGTTCTTCTCGCTTTTCTAAAATTCTCCTTCTTCTTACTGTTATCACTGTTTATAAATTCCTCAGTTTTTCTCTTCTGTTAAATTTTCTTTTTATTCTATTTTCATCCTTCCGCCATGTTTTAACTTTTTATCTTTCTTTTCTTTCCATTCAAATTTAAATCTTCTTCTTTTCTTTTCCTTTTTACTTTCATGTAATTCATATTTCCCCCATTAAACTTTCCTCATTCTCTTTCTCTTCGTCCATCCTCATCACTTCAATGCATTCCCCCGTCCTTCCCAGCCATTCTGCTTGCTGATATTCCAGATTATGATATTAAAGTGCAGATAGGATCAATTGTATCGCTAATGCAGTCACCAATATCAAGGGCCACTTGCATTTGATTTGACAAGCAGAATCCCTGGAGACCAGTGATTCGTAAACACGCAGTTCACAATATCTCTGACCTCATGCATGGCCAGCATAAGGCATGCAAAGAGTGCGACTTATGGCGACATTACAACAAACAGTGTAGTTAGGCTGCCGACCAAGCACTGGTGAATAGATCATGCAGTTGCTTCAAAGTCTTCACAAATGACTCGGGTAAGTTTCTAATGCAAGCAATGATCATGCATCGGGTCATTTGCATATGTTTTAATGTGGCTGCATTGGTTTGGGTAAATGAAAGTGGGTGAGATTAAATGTGTGTATATGCATGTACTTTGATGTATGTGTATGAATATTAAATTCGTGCATATTTGCAGTTTTCGGGGACGCGTGAAATGGTTTAACGGAAAATCAGAAAGTGGAACAGAGATTCTTTTTTTTCTGATCCCTTCTGAAAGGCATGAACTCTTAAATTTCTTTATCAGGTTCAAGAAATACTACGTCATAGTAATTCTGAAAGGTATTGTGTCACAGATTGAGGAATCGGAGTGCCAAGTTCGAATTCAAGTCGAATTCGTTACATTCACTTACGCGCTAATACCCTTGGGAAAGGTATTAATCCCCCTTTTCTCCCCCTCCAGCTATGGGTAAATAGCAGGACAGACCAGGTTCTAGACTGGTCTACCGCAGAAAGAAATGGGAATCTACCTCGTCATCGATGTATCGAAAGATGCATGATCGCCTATGCGTGTATCACGCATGCCACATAATTGACTGATATACACTTACGCGCAAATACCCTCCAGAAAGATACGAATCCTCATCCTCTCCTCCCACCAACTATGGGTAAATAGTAGGACAAACCGGGTTCTATAGACTTGGATGGTAACTGGTCTAAAGAAAGAAATGACAATCTACTGCGGTAAAAAAGCAGTCATGTATCGAAAGATACATGATTGCCTAAGCGTGTATCACGTATGGCACATAACTGACAGATATTCACTTAGTCGCAAATACTCTTGGGAAAGGTATGAATCTTCTTCTTCTCCTCCAGCTATGGGTAAATAGCAGGACAGACCGTGTACTATAGCCTTGGATGGCAACTGGTCTACCGCAGAAAGAAATGGCAACGTACTGCGGGGAAAAAATCTGCCTCGTCAGTCATGTAGCGAAAGATACATGATCGCCTAAGCGTGTACCACGCATGGCACATAACTGAATGATATTCACTTAGACGCAAATAATCTTGAGAAAGGTATGAATCCTCTTCTTCACACCCAGCTATGGGCAAATAGCAGGACAGACCAGGTTCTATAGCCTTGGATAGCAACTGGTCTACCGCAGAAAGAAATGGTAACATACTGTGGGGAAAAATCTGACTCGTCAGTCATGTATCGAAAATTGCATGATCGCCTAAGCGTGAATCACGCTTGGCACATGACACTGACTGCTTGTGTCAAGATAAAGGCAGACATAGCAGAGGAAACGCCAAAGCACTTTATAAGTAAAGGCATCAATCTATTCCAGAAACAACGGAGAATTTATACTTTCTTTCTTTCTTTCTTTCTTTTTATGTGCCATGTCCTTTCAGGACGTAGGCGATCATGGCTCTCCACCTCCCTCTACCCCTTGCAGCTCTCAACAAGCTCCTTCCCTCTGCTTCGTCCTCCAGACCACGTTCTCTCATCCACTTGCGTAAGACCCCCCACCTCCGGCATGTCATGCGATGTTTTCCCTTGTCTCTCTTTCCCTCCATTTGACCCGTGAGTAGCAGATTCTAGCAAAGAAATCCTACTGTCTCACAATACTCTGTCCAGTTTTTGGAATGCGTCCTTGACCAACCCAATACGTCTACGGATCTCAGTGTCGCACTTACCATTGTCTATGAGGACGCTTTCCAGATATTTAAACTTCCGTGTCTGCTTGATTCTAGTGTTCCCGGCCTAAATACGTAAACAAATTGAGTTTGAATATCCAGACAAAAATTAGGTTTAATCATAAGTAATTCCCGTTTGTGAGAAACAGTCGTAATGACGAATGCATCATTAGAATTAACACTTTTAATATTTATATTAAATATATCATGACAAGCGATGAAAAGTAGGTTGCATACGACAATGTTCAACGAGAGAGGCAGTGGCGTGACAATCGATCGATCCCAAAATTTGAGCTACATGAACGAAAGATAATGTTATGCGTTTGCTGGAATTGTCGGGGTATTGTTCATCTAGACCAGTGGTTCTCAAACTTTTTTTTTTTTACCCATGGACCCCTTTTACTCTTACTTTTTTGTGGACCCTTATCACCATTCCTTGAAAAAAAGAAGCTTATTTTATTTTTTGTTTTAGATAAGTTTAGGGATTGTATTATAGAAATAGTAACTATATATGTTTACTTTGTATATAATCCTTATATAATTTATATATTAAATTAACTTTATTATTGTTGAAACTTGACTAATGCATGGAATAATAATGCACACAAAATGTACTTAGAACAAAATGTATTTAAACAAGAAAGTGTACACAATATTTACATATAGTCTTTTGTATATTCCTGGTAAGACCGTTCCTGGAGAATGTGTTGACTGAGTCGCAGTCGGGCAGAGTCTCGGGTTGAATCTCTTGATTCCACCCTCTCTTCCCGGTACCAACCATATTTATATGGTCGGTACTCCACTATGCAAATTAGGTGGATCCTACCACAACAATTATTAATATTTTTAATATTTTATATTAATTAATTTATATTTATATATTAACATTTTATTTTATTAATATTTAAAATTAATATTTATTATCAATATATTAAATTAGTTTGCTATATAATTTATATCTTTATATTATATTCCTTTATATAGATATTAGCTCTCGATAAAATAATTTAATCGCTCGAAGTCTGTGGGGAGTAACGAATTTGTAAACAGTCACTATTAATGCTGATAATGCAGAGCTCTCTTAGCGATTGAGTGGCTGGTGTGTTTATAAGAAAATAAACAAGCAAAAATTCACCTTTCTCTCGATGGCCTAGAGGTTAGAATCTCAGACTAATACCACATCGGTCGTGTTTCGGCGTGAAATGATCGGATGTATATCCCCACTGATGAGCTGTGATACCACGAAACAATCTGTCTGTCTATATATATATATATATATATATATATATATATATATATATATATATAAACACGATAGATTTGGTATTAGTCTGAGATGCTAACCTCTAGGCCATATATATATATATATATATATATATATATATATATATATATATAATAAAAAAAGGATTAAACACTAATATTTCATGGTTATAATTTATTACATTGGAATCGTAATTCAAAGATGACAAAGATGAGGACAATAGTCCGACTAATGTAAATACTGTACATAATACCTCATCTCAGAAATATAGACAAACTCTGAAGACCCGCTGTGCAATCAAGAAAATTTGACAAAAGTAATATCACCTACAGCTTATAGATTTAAAATAAACATATAAAAAAATAACGAATATTTAATCTAGTAAGGACCTACTATTTCTATGCCCCAAAACACATACGTATATACATATACACAACATATTTATATTTACACGTACACACATACATATACGCATGTACACACACACACACACACACACACACACACACACACACACACACACACACACATATATATATATATATATATATATATATAATAAAAAGGATTAAACACTAATATTTCATGGTTATAATTTATTACATTGGAATTGTAATTACGATCCAATTCATCAGACCTACAAATTCAAAAAGAAATCAGAAAAAATAACTCCGGGAATAAAAAATAAAATTTAGTGAGAGTGTATGTATGAGAGTGGGGGACGAATGTGAGAGATAAATGAAATCTCTAGAGAGGGGGGTAACAGATGAAAGAAGAAGAGGAAGGCCTAAAGGTGAAGGTGGGGATTAAAATTTAACAGAGAGAAGTTTTAAAGAGAGGAGTTAAATGACGGTTTAATTGAGTGAGATACAGATAAATATGAATTATCTTCAGATGCATAATAATAATATTAACCACTAATATTATCTATCTATCTATCTATCTATCTATCTATATATCTATATATATATATATATATATATATTACTAATATTACCTATCTATCTATATCCTAAACACTTCAGATACCTCGATGTATGGATCAGTTTTTAACAATTTATTATAGGAGAAAAGTAAATTGAACATAGAATAGGCTACCACTGGGAGAGTTTTGCCTAAACTTCTCGGTCATTTTAGCAGGAATAGATGTTTATTCCTCGTTTCCTGTTTAGGCTTGGGTTTCCGGTTCCTTCTAAACTCTACTTCAATTCTATACTTCTAGTGACTCCTCCTGAATTCTGAGATTTTATTTGCTAATTATTTTTCTCCCCAACCCAAGTAGATAAATATGTCTATCGCACGGTTTACACTCTACCTTGCTCTTTTTGAAGAGGTGTAGAGATTTATCCCTTGTTCCCTGTTTAAGACTAGGTTTCAGGTTCCTTCTAAAATCTTTTCGTTCTCTTTAATTTCCAGTAGCCTCTTAGTGACATTATTGACTTGTTTGGGGTGAACTGATTAAGAAGGGAAGCAATAACAAAACATTAATCTGAAAACTCAAGTAATGTTCTTGTTGTGGATTCCGGGTTGAAATCCGGTACCAATAAATAACAAACGCCAGGAATGAATATATGAAAATAATGTATTAACGTAATAATACAAACTGGTAAAGCAGGTTAGTAGTTCCAGGAATACGGGTTAGTAGCCATATATATATACAGTCTTTGGTATTGAAGTATCGCTGTATGACTTCTTACTGAGTCTACGTGCTCGCTCACTGTGACTCCTACAACGCTGTTATCCTCACCCTCACTCTTCCGGTTACCTACAACCTTTTACTCTGTCACTCTGGACTCGACTCTTCGGTCTTGCTCTCTCGGGTCTTCACGTAGACGTAGTATATGTATATAATGGGTGAGTCCATTTGTGTAAAAAGGGGTGGACCCCTCAACAGTTCTTAAGTAGCCTCATCAGATCGAGGCTTTAATATGGATGTCATGCATGGCACCAGAACAGTTCACAAGTATCTAAACTCTCAGCTGTATACAACCTCTTTCTAAGCTCAATAGTGAAAAATGGCATTGTGCGAGTGGAACCTTTGAGTTTTAGCAAATAACATGTCTGAAGCTCAACTTCTCGAGAGCACCTCTCTGCGGCTGCTCGATCTCACGTTGACTGCTGACCTGAGATGGAACAAATACATTGAGTCAATTGCTTCGTCCACCGCAAGGAAAGTTGGCTCCCTGTGCCGCGCCAGGAAATTTTTCTCCCCGAAATCGATCCTTCAGATTTACAAATCAACCATTCGCCCTTGCATGGAGTATTGCTGCCATATATGGTCTGGAGCCTCTTCTGTTTGCCTCGGTGTTCTTGATAAGATCCAGGGGCGGATATGCAATATAATTGGCTCTGCTCTGGCATCTCGTCTACAGTCACTTTCTCACAGACGCGCCGTCGCCTCTCTCTGTCTGTTTTACAAATACTTTCATGGTAATTGCTCCGAAGAGCTTTATTCACTGGTTCCCAGACTTCATGAAATTCAAGTGCCCTACGAGGCTGGCATCCCGCTCTCACCCTTTCACTGTTGAAACTACTAAATGTAGCCGTCTCTTCTACTCCAATAGCTTCATATCTCGCACCTGTCGCCTGTGGAACTACCTTCTCTTGCAGTTTCCCTGAGAGCTATGATCTCCAACCATTCAAGTGTAATGTTAATAGACATCTCCAGTTGCCTTGATCTATCCACTATCCTTCTCATCCTTTCCTCTATCATTCCTATCTGATCTTGCTCCAAATCTTCTGTAACCCCTGGCGCCCTAGTGGCTTCCCGCCTTGCTTGGGGTGAAACGCTTAAAAAAAATCTTTGGAGATTGTGGAATGGCGCTACAGAATCATGGACAGAGAATTGTACCAAATAACAAAAACTACATTATTTTATACAGCAGATACAATTAAAATGGATATGACATGTAATTCGAAAAGAAAATAATGGTATAATCAAGATGTTGACATTCCAAACTAGGTGTGGTTTGTTTTGTTTTGTTTTACAGCATAACAAACACTAAGGTTTATTTAATGCCGACAAGATTTTTATTGTTGCTAATATTTTTTTTTCAAAATTGTATTGCTGCTAGTATTCCCCACCAATAAAAAGATTTTTGCAGCCAAAGATTGTATTAATCAAATGCTGAAAGTGTTATTTATAATTTGACAATCTTTCATACGTTCACTGAATGAAATTTGACAATCTTTCATACGTTCTCTGAATGAAATTTGACAATCTTTCATATGTTCTCTGAATGAAATTTGACAATCTTTCATACGTTCTCTGAATGAAATTTGACAATCATTCATACGTTCCCTGAATGAAAATGTTCTAATTAAAGTTTCTTTTCCTATAGTAAAAATCCAAACACTTAAAACTTTTTAACCTTATCTTTTAAGTTAGGGTTAGTCATTGGATATTTTTTTTTCAAAAGTCCTGATCCATCAAATAGGGCTTTTTCATCAGATTTGAATGTCAATGCCTTTTTACTTTTTTTAAAATCATTTTATTTGTCTTAAAGGAAACTGAAGTGATACAATAATTCATAAATTACGTTTCAAAACCGTCAAGGTTTCTCATCTTTCTGCCTGCAAATATGGCGGCGCATGCATACAAATCAGGAAAGGCTGATTTACTTCTGGCGGTAAAATTCAAATCATTTATTTATTTATTTCTATTTTTGTTTTAAAAAAATTCCTGAATATTTGATTTTTAAAACTAAATTTGCAAACAATTTTAGAAACTTATTCACTGAGATTTATATTATAATTCGATTTCTTTTTCAGCCGTATGGTCTCACATACCCAGAGAAATAAACACACAACCCATGTAATACACATAGACACACACAAACATTCCTACAAATGAAATAACGATTGCATCAACTGTTACTCCAAGCTTATATTACAGAACTATTTGGTGTATTTTCTGTCTCAATTTCTATGCTGATGAGTAATCATTTACATTAGATTAGTGGATTCAAGCGTTGCTTCAATAATTTGTTGACACATTAAGTATGAGTTCAATTCATGGACGGGGAAGTATATACTTGGATTCGGTGGAAACGGAGCGAGAACTAATTGGAGAGTACTAAATAAGAACTAGACGAGATATCCCGAGACATGGGCAGTGGAATCGAAACATTCTACTCCGTAGACTAAATAGAGGGTTCAAATCGAAATTCATTGTAGGTTACCCGGATTGACATACACCTGATGATAATCGGAAAGGACAGCGGGTGAAACCTTGTGATAACAAAAATAAAAAGAAAATATAACGACAATAGGTGAAACCTAGGTAGGTATTTTCTGGCTCACTAGAATTTTTTATACTCTGCTCTAATTAGTGTATTTGAGCACTTTACTTTTTTTTTCTTATTTTACTCGATTAGGTTTTTTTTTTTTTTTTTTTTTGATAGGCATTGCGGTGTTGGGCGATTTTTTTTAGACTTACTCTAAAGTTTGTAGTCTTTCTTTTTTTTTCAAAATTATTTTCCTCCAGATACCAGCTTGTTTAAATATATTTTTATTTTAAAATTGTATTATCCGGGATTTTTTATACCAGTCCAGTATAGGTATTAAAATAAACATTATATATATATATATATATAACATTTTATTAGTGGTACAAAACTTAATAACTGCAAGAAACAAAGACATTTTATTTATATCTTTAACTAGTAGCATGGCCCGGAGTTGCCCGTGCTTGATTCAAAAATCGTACGACTCATACAGCAATCGCTATCACTTCTTGACTTAAAATATTTTTGCCTTGCTTGTTCTGATGTTTGCCGTGCTGATGTTGCTACATGTCTTACTTCTTGCCTATCTCACACTACGAATGTTTTCTAAGCTCTATACTAAACATTAAATCTGTTACGAAAAAAGAACTAAACAAAATGATCACAAAACGATCAGCTTTAAAAAAGAACTCGTAACTGGAAAAACCGAATGAAAAAAGAATGTTAACACAAATACTTTTTCACACCCAACCCAGTTCTGCGGAATCAGAATCAACGTTGAATTTAAGCAAGCGAATGAGCCAATTGGAGTAAAGTGCCATGCAGATTTAAATTTTTCCCACTTGTGACGAATGCAGCTATCGATATTTTTGCATGCTAGCATGCTAGTTAATATTCGTGTCAGTCAGCTGTTGGCTCTCATGCTGGCCAATAGAATCTTCCTGCCTCTCCGTGGCAGCCAGCTATAGGCTCTCACTCTGGCCAGTAGAAAATGGCCGCAAACTACATGAAAACTGCCGTAGAAGCATGAAAAAATCGATTATTTCCACTATCGATGAGAGTTGGGAAATGCAATGTCGGTTTTGGCCTTCCCACTAACTTGGAGCATGTGCATGTAAATTTTGGTGCAAATCCGTCGAAAATTGCGGCCGTTCATTCGTTACACACACACACACACACACACACACACACACACACACACATATATATATATATATATATATATATATATATATATATATATATATATATATATATATATATATGAATGAGAAGTGATGACATTAACGTTAACACCAAGAGGCGAGAGAATATACGAACGGAGATAGTGTGAGGTTTTGACGCCATGGCCTGAAGATTGTGTTCAACCAGGAATTAGACTCACCCTTCGGTGTTGACGACTCTCTCGGATATTGCGCACCTTTATCCTATAGCTATAGCATGACTTAAAACTATCATTCATATATATGGTGGACCCTCCCATCGTATTCGACATATGAGGGTCAAGCAGCTCAGTTCCTAGGAACCGACAAGCCAGACACCAGCATATAAGATTTGATTATATAGGTGAAGATTTTGTGCAGAACCAACAACCACATTTTGAAGGGCCGAATATAGAAACCTCGTGAACTAAGTACTACAAGGTCCCCCAACAACCATACGCAGGTTTTGATTTCAGAGTTGTCCTTCTTCTAGACCAGTTGCCATCCAAGGCTATAGAACCCAGTCTGTCCTGCAAATACACACACACACACACACACATATATATATATATATATATATATGTGTGTGTGTGTGTGTGTGTGTGTATGTGTGTGTGAAAAGTGTATATAAATATAAATAAATATATATATGTATAATTATTTATATATTATATGCGCTGAAACCCAGGGTCACAAACTCACATCTATCCAACCAAATATATATATATATATATATATATATATATATATATATATTGTTGTGGATTCCGAGATGAATTCGGTCTCCAAGGAATAACAAACGCAATAATTAAATATAATAAATAAAATGTATTTACACAATCATACAAAGAGTAATACTGTTAGTAAATCCAGGAACGAGGATAGTAGCAAATACAGATAGAGATATACAGTCTCGAAGTAGGGCTTCCTTAGAGTCTACGTGCTTGTAACTGACTTCTACAAGAGGTTACCTCACACTATCCCCGTTCGTATATTCTCGCTCTCTCTCTCCGTATATCCTCTCTCACTGACTGTCTAACTATGGGTATTTAACGGCAGCACTCCAAGTAACACTGGTAGAGTCCACTTATATGAAAAGGAGAGGACCCCAACATAATATATATATATATATATATATATATATATATATATATATATATATATATATATATATACTTTTAAAAGTTATTCGAATTTCACTACATATAATCTCTTTTGTTCTACTTTCTTTTCTTCTATTTAACCCATAGCGGGGAGAATAAAGGAGTATTACTGCGAAGAGAATTTAACAGACGTGGTTAGGAACTTGATTCGCCGATTCCATTTTTCGTGACAATAACCTTTAAGCAACCAGTAGATTTGCCCATTTAACTGAAATATACCTTGAAATACTTTTTAATTTGCACTTTAATTAAACTATCAAATAATTTCCAGGATTTGTTTATTTTGCATGTAACTTGATCAGAGCCGAAATAGATTTCGAACTGATTATGAATCTTAGATTTACAGGATAAATTATTTTCGAATTATAAAAGCCTTACGACGAAAAGCAGTCGAAATAAATGTTGAATCTGAATTACTATGGAAGTTCAGTTCTGTTAAATTGTAATTAAAAGACCAATACTAGGTCTTATTGTTCTTATATCAACCTTCATTAGAGCATTATTGGTTTTTGCAAATATAATTAGTTAAGTATAAACGCAGATTCTTCCCTATAATTTGCTTGAAACAATCACACATTTTCCGTTTTCTATACGGTAGGTTTCTGTACTGCTCCATTTAAACCGTGCTTCTGATGGCACCTTTACATGCTTTTATTTTTTTTTTTTTTTGCTCTTTGATATAACAACCGGAAGAAAAGAATGCAGATGTAGCCTACTGCTAAGATGGCCGCTAGACATTATTGCCGGGTGCGGAGGTTTCAAAAGTTATGTGTGTAGGTTCAAATAAATGATATAAATCGTTTCCCAGATGATACTTGTTCAGAATATATATGGTTTTACGGGTGTAACTCGTTTTTAAGAAAATCCCGGACACCCACACAGGCAGCTCATATATATTTTAGAGATACATGGCGTCACACTTACTTATGAAAGCGATTTGTTTGTAATCTCGAGTGAGGCGCTTCTTGTGTAGGAATTCTGGTCGAGTTTGGTTGAGAAAATACCACTTGGACACTTCAGCCTCCCCGCGCAAATATTTTACTCTTGTAATTTAGCGCCAGTCTTTTTTCTTTTTTCCCAAAAATTGCAGCTCAAGAAAGGCCATTGTAGTTAATCTTTTTTTGGTTAACGTCAGGATGTTTGCTTGAAGACTATTCGGTAGTATTCTCAAGTCTCCAAGCACATCTACTGATATCACACTGTTTATTATACTTTTTATATTCCCCTTCATCGCATATGCAAACCGGGCAATGAAAATATATCAGTATATTTTATGTGGTAACTTCCGACCACTTTGAAAGATTCAGCGGAAAATTAAATTTTATAGATAATGAATATTTGAAGGGATTAAATTCTTAGATATTTCATACTTTAGTGCTAGAAATACCTCTTCCCTTATCGTTAACTAAATGTTAGGTTATAAAAAAAAAAAAATTGCTACATCTTTTTAATCATTTCACCCCAGGCAAGGCAAGCCTTAAAGCCACTAAAACACAAGAGTTTAATGTGCGTGAAGGAATAAGAAAAAAAAAAACAAAAAACAAAACATTGTTAATGAGCGAGGACAATACGTAAAAGAAGACGAATTAAGAAGTCAGTAGATAACGACTGACATTGCATTTAAATTTTTGAAGATCAAAGTCGGCTGGAAAGAAAGAAACCGGAAGTTATGTAAGTGAATATAACAAACCCAACATAGATGATTAGACTTGAGGTTGCTTAACTTCAATGATCCTACGGGGATTGTGTTGTAAAATGAAGTGACGGTAAGCCACCTATATCTATGGATTATACAAACAGTAACAAACACTTAAACATATTCGGGAAGATATCAGAATGTAACATTTTCTGTGCCATTTTTGTTTGTCCCACTCGCACATTTACATGTGCTTAAGTTGTCATTAAAAGCTAGCGTCTTAGTAAATGAATGTGGAACGTGTTTAAATAAATAGAACGTATTTAAGTAAATAAAACGTATTTTTAAAAAAATAGAACGTATTTATTTAAATAGAACGTATTTAATTAAATAAAACGTGTTTAAATAAATAGAACGTGTTCAAATAAATGGAACGTATTTAAATAAATAAAGCGTATTTAAAAAAATATAACGTATTTAATTAAATAGAACGTATTTAAATAAATAGAACGTATTCAAATAAATAGAACGTGTTTAAATAAATAAAACGTATTTTAAAGAATAGAACGTATTTGAATAAATAGTACGTATTTAAAGAAATAGAACGTGTTTAAATAAATAAAAAGTATTTAAATAAATAAAACTTTTTTTTAAAAAAATAGAATGTATTTAAATAAATATAAAGTATTTAAATAAATCGAACGTATTTAAATAAATGATTTTGATCGACGAAAAACGACAGAAAGGAAAAAAAATCGAGTCTATCAGAAATGTTTTCCGTCAGACACTTTTAGAAGTACACTTAATTACATCTTCTGCGTGTCGTGTTCCTTCAGCACTTTTGCGATCATGGCTCGCCACAACTTCCTATCCTTTGTATCTCTGAGCCGTATCTTTACTATCCATCCCTGTTCCTGATCTGCCATCCATTTACGCAAGTTCGTTAGGTAAGTTATTCGAGGTTTCCCTCTGCGCCATATAACTTCAGTATGACTTGTGAGTGTCGAATTCTCGAAGCCATCCTTTCCTCATTATGTCTCCCAGCAATTTCAGTTGCCTATCTATGATTCTAAATCTCCTTTTCGTTCCTATTTACTTTAAAACTATTGAACTATTGATCTCATATTTCGTCGATCGTGTTCTCATTATCTTTCTCTAGAACTACATCTTGTCACTTTTTGATCTGTTTGAATATTGTACAGCATTCACTTCCATATCAAGGGATTGATATTGCATAGCAGTTCAGCAGACTTTTCTTTTTTTTAATGAAATTTTACGGTTTCTTAATTCTTTGCTTAGCTTTTGCAAGGCATCATTTGCTATTCTAATGCGCCTTCGTATTTGTTTCTTATATCTTCCGTTATCTGTTATAACACTTAGCAGACAACGAGACTAACATAAAGTGCAAACTATCAGGCAATTTTGAAATCCGAGCAACTCATTGTAACCTTGCTTGTATTTTAATTTGAACAATGAAATATACCTCTAGGAGAATAAGAGAAAATCTAGAAAAAATATCTATAAACTGTAAGTAATAAAAGCTTTCAAAGAATCCTGTATGTCTTGCCGGGTGTGTGGGCTTAGTATCATTTGTATTTATTTCCCTTTTTTATTTGTTGGAAGGCGACTACAGATTCGCTGTCATGTTTTTCTTGGGGGCTACAAATGTCCTTCCGTTCATTTTAACAATATCGTTGAAGGTTTATCTTGACCAGACATCTTCCTTCGATTCACACCCGATAAAGACCACTTGTTTTATCATGTTTTTTTTCTCCATAACGACACTGCGCATCTAAGCGACTTCGACCACCACCACCAACAACAACAACACTAAGTTAATACAACAGCTATCACGGTCCCTATGATATGGTTGCAAGTAAAATTAAAGACAGCACCGTTGTAATACAATTTAGTCAATGCCAATCAAACTGAAAAAGGAAAATTCTGATTACAAATAGAGTCTTAAAAAATTATTCTTTTAAACTCTACATTACCCATTTGTACTTGTCGTTTTCTAGTTAAAATTTTTATTTTGTGTATAATGTATTCAAATAGTTTATTCTGTGTATAATGTATGCAAGTATTTTATTTTGTGTATAATGTATTTAAGAATTTTATGTTGTGTATAATGTATTTATGAATTTTATTTTGTGTATAATGTATTCAAGTATTTTATCTTGTGTATAATGTATTCAAGCATTTTATTTCGTGTATAATGTATTCAAGTATTTTATTTTGTGTATAATGTATTTAAGAATTTTATTTTGTCTATAATTTATTTAAGTATTTTATTTCGTGTATAATGTATTCACGTATTTTATCTTGTTTATAATGTATTCAAGTATTTTATCTTGTTTATAATGTATTCAAGTATTTTATTTTGTGTATAATCTATTCAAGTATTTTATTTTGTGTATAATCTATTCAAGTATTTTATTTTGTGTATAATGTATTTAAGTATTTTATTTTGTGTATAATGTATTTATGAATTTTATCTTGCGTATAATGTATTCTAGTATTTTATCTTGTTTATAATGTATTCAAGTATTTTATCTTGTGTATAATCTATTCAAGTATTTTATTTTGTGTATAATTTCTTCAAGTATTTTATTTCGTGTATAATGTATTCAAGTACTTTGTTTTGTCTATAATGTATTCAAGTATTTTATTTAGTGTATAATGTATTCAAGTATTTCATTTTGTGTGTATGTATTCAAGTAGGAGTACGGAATTATATAATATTAAAAGCATCCCGTGTCCTATCGACTTAATTTGTTTTTCCTAAGTTATTAGAAATTGTTCCAAGAACCAAATAGAATTTCTTCACACAATCTGAAAATTTTACTTTGTTTCCTAAAGCCGTTACTACATATTCAATTCCTAGATCGTCTCCAGTTCGGGCCGAATATGAGGAATCGTTAGTGTGAAAATGAAATTATTCGTAATAAAACTGACAAAACAATACATAACTCTTCATTTCAGGATACAATCATTGCAAGTTAAACCGATTCCTAACCAATAAATTTTTATACTATATTTTGGAAATATTTTTATTACCAATTCGCATTCTGTCACGTAGTGCATCTCGTCAAATAAGAATATATTATTTATTGCCATGTTACTTCAGGATATAGGCAATCATGGTTCTCCACAGCTTCTTATTATATGTGAATTCTCATGTCTTCATAAGTAAGATAGCGAATTTTTTTGTCATCATCTCTACGGTTTTTATTCCCTTAGAGTGATTGTCACCCAAGGCTTTTAATCCTTGGGATTTGTGCGAAAGTGAATGCATCATACGATGTAGAGATTTGAATTCAGCTCAGTGATTAAACTTTTCGTGCCGTTAACCATTACACTACCTGTAATAGTATCGTATTTTCAAATGTCTCAGTTCTTTGCTTGATTCTGGTTGTTTTCTTTTGCCGTTTTGGAAAATATCCTTGAGAGTATTTTGAGGGAACTCATTATTCTTAAAAAAACAAAAACAAAACAAAGCAAAAAAAAGGGATAATTATATGCCTTCTGTGATACTGAATAAGTCATTATCATTCAAAAAGTTGGTAGAACAATTGATTTCCTTTTCTTTTCTTGCTAATTTTTGCAACCGTACCGTTTCGAGCGATACATTTTTCTGAAAGAAAGGACTCTCCTTCCGATTCTGTGTGTACAATAAATGAGCCCGTATTATTAATAATACAAAAATAGTAGTAATAACAAAATCCAGGAAAAAATACACATAGTATTGTTATATTTATAGTATGCAGTTGATGATGCTTTCGGCAATGAATTGATATATTTTCTTTCAGTCTTTCAGTTTGGACTCTTTGAACGGCTTCTTCAATTCTCATCATTTAAAATAATTGGGCCAAACTTCTGGCCTGAACAGAGTAATCTGTCAAACTGCAATAGCTAAAGAAATGGATATTCTGAGGCATTCAAGATTCAAGTGTATTCTCCAAGACTGGACTTACAGCAATTACTTGTATGCCGTTTACACAATGGCCAGTGATACCGACAAACCATGTCTAATATTTGCATTAATTTTGGTACAATTAATTCTAAACACAAATGACAATCCTTCTGAACACTCCAGCACCCTCCGCAGTATTCTCGCTGAATTTCAGCAATATTTTTGGTTGGTTTCGATTCTTCCTCAAAGTTCTTATTCTTTCATACCTTTTGCAAAGCTTTAATCACTACATCATAGGAGTCAGTAATGATCATTACAATTATATTTCACATAATTACACATACATGTCTGATATTTTTTTTGCAGTTTTCTGTCCAGCTAAAGATAGTTTCCCCTCCCTTTCTTTCAGAATTAACTGATTTATCGGATAACTAAATAACGAATTTTCTTCTCGTTTACAACGATTAGATTTGATCTCATGGACTAGACTCAGAGACCCCTTTTGAATTTCAACGTCTACACAATTTTATTTTTAATTATGTAGAAGAGTAATTAGCGTTTGTATAGATAACATTGGTTTATAGGGCCAGAACACGGTCATTTGTACAATTCACTTTAGATCACCTTTCTTACACGCCTGGGTTTGATACATTCCCTAATTGTGCAGGTTCGTCTCGACAAGCGACATTTAATTTTCTATCGATATTTAATAAATTCTATTATAGAAATGTTATACGTCGGTATTTTTAGAGTGTCTCCCCAAATGCCTTTTTTGTAGCCATATCATCTTGTTCACAATCTCAATTGTCTCTTCTACAAATGGATTTTGAATTGTCTTAAGAATTCCTGAAATTTTCTCTCCTTACTTTTCGTTGTACAGATAAAGCTGTCATCTACGGACCCCTCCTTCAACGGATTTCGAATGCAACGGACGAAATCTGCAAGCAAAATGAAAAAGTTATGCAGGAAAAAAAAAACAAAAAATCTTCAAAATCGCCAGGAATGTATTTCAAAATTTGCGTGCTTAGCGGAACGAGTCATATTAGTTCTGAAAGTGACCCCTTGGTGGCGCTTGCTGGCCTTTGTAATGTAAAGAAAGACGGGTGTACAGTATATAAAGTACGATACATTTGAGCGTGCATGAATAAGTAGCAGTGAGAAATCTTTCATTCTTGTTATTTTGATTAATACATCTGTATGAAGTATATATTTATTTATGTCGTATATACATGTTTATAGTATTTACATTATGACCATAACTACTAGTAGTTACCATAGTGATTTTATAACTAAAAAATAATCCCTTCCCATCTACGGACAATCGGCTTTAACGGGCCCTCACCGGTATTAGTCCGTTGATGAGAAGTTTGTCTATACAATATTCAATTTCTTCGCTAGCGTAACTCAGTGTTTATGCGTTTTCCTTCTTTTCTTGTTGACTTCTAGATTATGTATAGTCATCAGTTTCATTGTTCTTTGGTCTCAAATTCCAAGATCATGTCTTGTATAGTATAGAAAGTGCCTGACAATGAGTACCACTCATATATTTATCACTTTTATTGTCTCTGCTATTGAACGTTGTTTCCGAAATTTTTCATGGTTCTTCTGAGGTATCATTTTTCTTAGTAGTTACTAGCAGTAGAGCCCGGCGTTGCCCGGGGATGTAACAGTAAGAGATAGATCAAGTATCGACCATCATAAAGACTGAAAAATAAAATTGACAAAGATTATTGTTTAAGGTTGACGGACACGCATGTCTTAATTAGTATTTTTTTTTTTTTTTTTTTTTTTACGAATTGGTCAAACCCAAACTTAAACAAAAACATTGTTTTCAATCGTTATGAGTCTACCGATTGAATAGAATTTTATTATAACCAATTGTCTTGTAAATGGAATTTTTAAAGCATTCTGAATGTAAAATAAAGAAAAAAGTGTGCAAGACAATAAGAAACACTACCTGAAAAAAAAAAAGTGAAGTTTTGTTGAAATCGGTTGAAAAATGTAAGAAATCCGATCCCATGTATAAACACACACACACACACACACACACACACACACACACACACACACACACACAGCCTGGGTTTTATAATTAGTATAACTCGATATGAGTTGTCCCCCTTTCATTCTCGTGTCAGCGATGCCTCTTAATCGTGTTTTCAAATTGATTTCATGCAAAAACAATTTGGTTTTCCAATTTTTGGCGCTTTCAGAACCACCGCAAGGTAATTTTACGTAGTCCTGTGAAGTTTTGTTGAAATCGGTTGAAAAATGTAGGAAATCCGATCCAATATATAAACGAACAGATACACACAACATGGGTTTTATAATAAGTATGATTCTTTCATTTAATTCGATTTTATTGAATCGGCCTCTATCATTACCAGAAGATTATCGTGTTCTTATTTGTTCCACGTCCAGAAGATTTCATTTTGGGTGAGCAGAATATTTCTTCAGTATCACCAACTTTGCACATTTCTCGAGTGAAGAGACTATCCGAATGTTTCAGCTGAAGATATTCACTGTAAAATTTGTATCAAAGTTTGTGATTTATTTTATTTTTACTTATTATTGCTAGGTTGACCATACACATTACATCAATGGATATTACATGTAACTAATTAAATATTTATTCTCTATTATATTTCCGTAAGATGCATTTAAGTCGTGTTTATTCTTATAATAAAATTTGGAAGTAGGACATTTTTGTTTTTTTGATTGGAGCTACTGACGATTTTACTTTTCATTGCAGGAGCGATAAATTTGACAAATTTGGTTCCGTAATATTTGGTCTATCTAAACCAGATGTTCTCAACCAGGGGTAAATTTACCCCTAGGGGGTAAAAAATTATATAGTCGGGGGTAAATAATTGAAGTACCTGATAATTGAAAAAAAAAACCGCCTGAAAGCCGATGATGATATGAGAGTAGCATTATCAGAAACAGCTCCTCGTATAAACAAACTGATTGACTCAATGAATCAGCAGTTTTCCCACTGATAATGCTTCTGCTGTTTCTGTTCATTATTTTTTGTAATACAAATTAACTTCATAATTTTCTATTTAGAAAAGGTTTGATTTTCTTTTTTTTATACGAATGTATAATACTATTTTTATACAAAAGTCCTAAACAATAAAAAGGTTCTTTCTGACCTTCTTGTTTTTCTGTCACTTTATGACATTGATGTACAAATGAATGATGGATTACTAATTTTTTGATCAGAATACTGAATTTTTACTAATTTTCAGTATTTGTCAGTATTTTTTTTATTTCTGTTTTGGTATTTTTACTAATGACTAATTTGCACAATTTTTAGTCACTAATTAGTCAGTACTAATCATAATCATTCATTCAAAAAAAAAATTTTTTAGTATTTTCCAAAAATTTTTTAAATTGCCAAAAACAAAAATACTAAAAAAAAATTTTTCTTGAATGAATTATTATGATTAATATTAATTTGTACATCTACTAATACAGCGGATAAAATGAATAATTTTTTTATTAATGACTACAAACGTTAATAAAAATACTGAATTCTATACAGAGTACTAACTTATACTAAAAAATTAGTAGATTAGTACTAAATAAGAAATCAGTATTTTGAGTGTCGCTTAGTATTTTTTTAGGCACAGTATTTTAACTAAAAAAAAACCTTAGTATTTTGAATGAAAAAATCATTCATTCATTTAGTCACAAAATTGTACATCAATGTTTTATGATGGCTATGGATTTTTTGTATGGGATTAGGGGGTAAATGGAGAAATACATAAAGCCGAGGGGGTCAATGATGGAGGAAAGGTTGAGAATGGCTGATCTAAACATTTCAGTTTAGAGAATATATATTATGCTTTTATATAATTTATTCATACCATTGCCAGAACCTTCTTCCTCGCCAGAAAATAATCTCTTAACATTTTTTTGTGATGTCTAAGTATATTCGTTGTCACGTTCGTAATGCTGGTTGTAGTAGAGACTTTGTAATCGCAGATACAACTATAGTAACGCCGTTGAACAATGCTGATGTCAGACGCCTTTGATAGCATTCGCACTAATAGTACTTGCTTGATAATACTTGCTCGAATAGTAATCCGTACAGTGATCCGAATAGAGAAATAGTATAGAGAATAGAGCTCCGTACAATAATAGAGGATAGAGTAGAATAGCGATCTGTATAGTGAAATAGTATAGAGTAGAAGTGGTGATCCAAATAGTAATAGAGGATAGAATAGAAATAACGATCAGTTAGACGACTAGTTACCTCCCATATATGTGTTTCCTCTATGCTCACGTAGTCTACTTAATTCAATAATGGGATCGCCTGTGTTTGCTCACTGGCGATCTGTGTTCAAACTCAGATGTCGGAAGCGACACTTTATTCCTGTATAACAGTTTGAGATACAAAGTTGTTCCTTTTTTCACCATTTTTATTCTCGTGTAGAAGCCATTTTCTATTCTCTAATGAATCAAAAATATTCTCAGGTCTTCATGATATTCTTACAGTCTGCCATATTGTATTCATTGGAGATTTCGTGGATATGCTAAATACAGTACTACTTGTTTAATTTATTGATTCGTTTCTTTACGGCTTATCAACTTTTGGAGGTTATTTAAAGCCAGAAAATATTTTTACATTGTAAAAAAAATTTTTTGTGATAATAATGATTTAGTGATAGAGTCAGTCAGTTATGTGCCATGCGTGAGGCAAACTTTTTCCCGCAGTAGCTTACCATTTCTTTCTGCGGTAAACCAGTTTCTATCCAAGGCAACCAGTCTGTTCCATAGCTGGTGGGAGAGGATTCATACATTTTTTATACCAGTCGAGTATAGGTATTAAAATAAGCATTATTATATATATATATATATATATATATATATATATGTGTGTGTGTGTGTGTGTGTGTGTATATAAACATTTTATTAGTGGTATAAAACTTAATAACCGCAATAAGCAAAGACATTTTATTTATATCTTTAACTAGCAGCATGGTCAGGCGTTGCCCGTTCCGGATTCAAAAATCGTACGACTCATACAGCAATCGCTATCACTTGACTTAAAATATTTTTGCCCTTCCTTGCCTTTAAAGGAGTGTCCTTTGCCATGCTGATGTTGCAACATGCCTTACTTCTCACACTGCGAATTTTTCTAAGCTCTATACTAAACATTAAATCTGTTACGAAAAAAGAACTAAACAAAATGAACACAAAACGATCAGCTTTAAATAAGGACTCATAACTGGAAAAACCGAATGAAAAAAGAATGTTAACAACAAATACTTTTTCACACCCAACCCAGTTCTGCGGAATCAGAATCAACGTTGAGTTTAAGCAAGCGAATGAGCCAATTGGAGTAAAGTGCCATGCAGATTTAAATTTTTCCCACTTGTGACGAATGCAGCTATCGATTTTTGTTTTGCATGCTAGCATGCTAGTTAACATTCGTGTAGGTCAGCTGTTGGCTCTCACGCTGGCCAGTAGAATCTTCCTGCCTATTCGTGGCAGCCAGCTATAGGCTGTCACACTGGCCAGTAGAAAATGGCCGCAAACTACATGAAAACTGCCGTAGAAGAATGAAAAAATCGATTATTTCCACTATCGATGGGAGTTGGGAAATGCAAAGTCGGTCTTGGCCTTCCCGATAACTTGGAGCATGTGCATGATAGAGATATATTTAAGCAAAATTTTAAATTGGCAACATATATATATATATATTCTAAAGACAGTAACAGATTTTTTAAATCCGAATATATTTTTATCAATTTAAACGTTAATTTTAATGGATATTCGTATTTGAGTAGACGTTCCGTTTGCTTATTAAACTGTATCTTTATTTATTTACGTCTTTTTGCCTGAATGTTCTAGAAATCTCATTAAAAAAAAATATGCGCTCTAGGCTGAATTCGAACCTACGAGCCCATGGTCATAGGGAGCGACCGCTAAACCCGGCACGCTGTAATAAAGTCGACCAGGTGAGGCCGAAATTTAAGTCTTGCTTAAAGACACAATTTAAATTTTAACTTAAAGAAACATTTTAAATTTTAAATTTAATCTATCTATCTATCTATCTATCTATAGCGAATAAATGAGTTGTATACACTATTTTCTCCTCCACCCGTTAGCGATTTGCAAAAAACCAACATAGTTTACAAATTCAAGTGCCCTTTGAGAGAGTGTATCTCCAACGAATTAAATAATACTTAATGTTGGTCATACCACAAACTCGCTTTCACGACGCTTGATACTACATTTGAATGATAACTAACATTTTTAGGCATTTAAAACAACATGCCTGGCCGCATACACAATTCCGGAAATTCCTCGTTGAAAACACAACTATACTTAAACATGAAAACAATAAACAAAAACTAAAAATTCTTAAAGCTATATACATAAAAGAGTTGAAACCTAATCTGAACAAAATAAACTATGAAATCTCCACAAATATTCTTAAATGCCTATGATTGATAAAAGAAGCCATTGGTTTATACCAATGGCTTCCCATACTTAATTCTTCTCGTTTTCACTCTCGTGTGGTCATGTGACGTCATGAGCTGCGGTGAGATTTTCGTTTCCAGCGTCTCATATGCACGAGTTTGTCGTTGCTTGGAAATCTTCCATACAAACAAAAACAGGCTATCATTATTGATTTGTTCGTGTCTTGTTTAATATATTGTAATGTAATTGTCATCTTTGATAATGGCTTATGTAAGACGAAAGGTTAGATAGGATTAAAAAAAAAATATCTATCAATATTGTCATTTTCTTTCTTCTTTTTAATGATAATGATATTAAGATTATCAGACGATATGAAAAATAATTTATATAAGATAAATAGACAAAACTTGTCTATATTATTTAATGAAACATGCATCAATATATATATATATATATATATATATATATATATATATATAAATATATAATTGGTATATACGGAATGAATTCCAATAACCAACAATTACTATTCTTAAAAGAGTGCTCAATACAAAGTAGAGCAGATATAATTATTTTTGTAGTGATCTTATAACATACTTATGTTATAATTTTTATAAAAAAATAATATATATATATATATATATATATATATATATATATATATATATAGTGGGGCGAAACAAATATACGTATGCATACTAATTTTTAATTTCTTGTATTTGCAACTAATGAATAAACATAATTTTCATATGATTAACTGTACACGGATACATAATAACTAAATAGGCATTGAAAACAGAAAAAATGATTTAATAAAAAGAATTCTTTTTTATCCATTTTAATGGGTGAAAAAAGTATTCGTACAATGCAAATGTCAAAATCTTAGACAACCCGAATATTCGACTTACTACCATTCACTGCAAGGTATAAAAAACTCAAAATTGTCGAAAACCAA
Source organism: Acanthosepion pharaonis (assembly GCA_903632075.3). Classification (NCBI taxonomy): domain Eukaryota; kingdom Metazoa; phylum Mollusca; class Cephalopoda; order Sepiida; family Sepiidae; genus Acanthosepion; species Acanthosepion pharaonis. The sequence goes on along the minus strand of CAHIKZ030003391.1, from coordinate 807,895 downwards.
AGAAGATCAGGTGCCTCACGGAAGATTTCTTCAAGATATTCAAGGAAATTATTGCTTCAAATTAAAAAAAAAAAAATCCAATGGTTACTCGTCAAAAGTTGCAGGATGATTGGTTTTCATCAGGAATCTGTGTCACTAAACGAACAATAAGCAATGAAATTCATAGGAACAATCTAAAATCATGCACATCTCGGAAATCTCTACTGCTATTGAAAGGACACCGAGATGACAGGCTGGAATTCGTTCATAAGAATAAGGATAGGGATAAATCGTATTGGGAAAGAGTATTATGGACAGACGAAACCAAAATTGAGTTGTTTGGACGCAATTCTAGAAATCATGTGTTGAAGAAAAATGGCGATGTTTTCAAACAAAAGAACATCATTCCAACAGTGAAATTTGGTAGTGGCAACATCATGGTTTGGGGATGTTTTTCTGCAAAAGGTACCGGCAACATATCAGTAATAGATGGTAGAATGGATGCCCCAGCATATCAAAATATTTTGGAAGCAGATTTAATGAATTCGATTGAAAATCTTGAACTTCCTCCTGATTGGATCTTCCAACAAGATAATGATCCTCAGCACACTGCAAAATCTACGAAGAAATGGCTTGCTGAAAATAATGTAAATATCCTGAAATGGTAAAGTCGGTCCACAGATTTAAACCCAATTGAGAATCTGTGGCGTTATTTGAAAATTCAAATCCAATCGAGAGTTCTAACAAACATCCCGGATCTGAAGACCATATGCGAAGAAGATTGGAACAAAATACAAAGTAAAATTTACAAATCATTAATTGAGAACTACAAGAAAAGGTCGGTTACTGTAGAACCGAATAATGGCTATTCTACAAAGTATTAAATGAAGATTATGCATTCGTTTTTGTATTGTACGAATACGTTTTTCACTGATTAAAATGGATAAATGGGATTTATTTGCATATTTAGTTATTATGCTTCTGTGTTCAGTTAATTATATGAGTAGTATGCTTATTATATATATATATATATATATATATATATATATATATATATATATATATATATATATATATATATATATAAATGGGGTTGACCCCAAAGTCAAATTGGGTAGAGGGTGACACTGGAGGCCGTTGATAACTGTGCTAGCACAAACTCACAAGTCAGAGTGGCCGAGATTTTTAGCGTGCTGGCCTTGTTCAAATTGTTGATCACGCTAGATAACACGCTCTTTCCTGTAAACTGTAAGTAAGGTCTGCTCAGCATAGTTGCAGTGTAAACCACAGGTTGGCCCTGTGGGTATTGAACTAGTAGACGGTTTATTCTCGGACACGATTGGCCCTGCATGCTTTAGTGTTCAGAATATAATACTTGAATGAAGTCCTTTTGAAAATCAACATTTTATCTGAGGCGACGTCGTAATTCACCATAAAAATACTTCGGATCTGAAAGAAAACTGTGAGTTGTTCACATTAACCCTCTGAATTCGGAAAATCATATCGTTTATGAAATTTCAACTGGGAAAAGAAACAATCTATCTCATACCAAGGAAAAAAAATCAAAAGCAATTTGACTGTCATTATCGGAGCTTACTTTTCAAGTATTCACTGATCTAGAATATGCACATTACTCGTAGTGCAAGTGTAAATAAATGAATTGGTAATTTCAACAGACAAGAACGAGTCAATCCTGAATGCATTTACGTGGCTATTCAGTATTTTGTCAATATTTTCGACTTGACTGACTTAATAATATTGATAAAAAATCACTAGTAACAATTTTTTTAAAATTTTTATTCAAGTGCGAACTTGTTTATGCTATAAAATTTTCTCATTGCTAAATTGTTGATTATTCTTAAGTAATGTCCTGATTTGATTGCTATCAACCCTAACTGGCCTATCAGACCGTGGAATATCGTGAAGCTTTACAAATCTCAATTGACACGCTAGATCATTCGTAGAACCTTCTTTGCAAACGGTTCAAATCTTGCATTTTTATCATTCCTAAAGCAAATTATGCCCCAAGTTTCGTTTATTTTCTTCAATATTCTGCGTTAGAATCAATAAACAAAAATATGCCAGCTTTGATAAAGTTATTTTATTAAATTATATGACATTTCTCACGGGACAAAATTAAGAGATAAACGCTTCCAATGCCATCTAACAGAACGGAATATTTAGCCAACCTCAAAGTTTGGAAGGTACCATATCTGTGTGCGTGTGTGTACGTTTGTGTGTGGGCGTATGTCCGTGTGCGTATGTGTGCGTGTGTTTGTATGTGAGCGCGTGTGTGTACGTGTGTGTATGTGCTTGTGTGTGCGTATATGTGTGTGTATGTGTAAATGCCTGTGTGCGTGTGAGTGTGTATATGTGTTTGTGCACGTGTGCGTCCGTGCGTGTGTGTGCGTGTGGGCGCATGTGTGTGTGGGTGCGTTTGTATGTGTGTATAAGCATATGTGAATGTGTGTGCGTATGTTTTTGTGTTACTGTGTATGTGTGTGTGCGCGCGTGTGTGTATGTGTGCGCGCATGTGTGCGTGTGGGTGCGTGCGTATGTGTGTGTGTGCGCGCGCGCGTGTGTATGTGTGTGTGTGTGATGTCCGTAGCTACTTTTGGTTTATTGAACATATTTATAACAATGACATTTTTTTTCTGTTTTATTTTAAATCCTATCTATTTTATTCGCCTTGTCTCTCAGAACATGGACGTTCACGGCTCTTCACAGCTTCCTATCTTTTGTGGCTCTAAGCCACCTTTGCCCATTTACCATCGATCCCAGTCTCTGACCTTACATCCAATTACATGAACTCGTTAAGTAGGTTACTGGCCTTCTCCTTCTATCTCTCTTACTATCAATGTCCTGTGAGTTTTAAATTCTGACGGACCTCCGCCTTCATTATGTCTCCTATGGTTTGTTTGATTGTAAGTGCAATGTTCGTTAAGTTCTCATTAAAACTTTCTCGTTGCTGTTCATAGTATTCTCAGTATCCTTCTGTAGAACAGTATCTCTGTTGCTTCAAGTTAAATCGTATATTATATAAATAAAACTTATATATATATATATATAAGGAGGATTTGATAATTATATTAAGTAATTCATTGAGTCTGAAAGAAACCTCAACAGAATGCAGAATAGACTCAATATAGCGCCGCTCGCTCACATTTTCCGTGGTGGAACTCTTACTGAGTTCTCTATAACCATAGGACTGTGCCCCCTGGAGCCGCGACTACTATCTCCAAGCCGCCCACTCATTGGAAACCGTTTCAAGCAATAATATACACAGATAGAAGTTATTAGGAGGATTTGATAATTATATTTACTTAAGTCTGAAAGAAACCTCAAAAGAATGCAGAAAGCGCTGGACGGCCGTTTCGTCCTATATTTGGGACTCATCAGCAGTGCGCATCTACTACCGAGAATTGAAACCCTGACAGTTAAGTTGTCAATCAAACATCACACCAACTGTTCTAATAGGCCTCGGTGACGAAGAGATTGCAAATCAGATTCAATATAGCGCAGCTCGCTCACATATTCCGTCGTGGAACTCTTACTGAGTTCTGTCTAACCATAGGACTGTGCCCCCTGGAGCCACGATTACTTGCACCAAGCCGCTCACTCTAGAGCATTAGAGGGTATATATATACATATATATATATATATATATATATATATATATATATATATATATAGTTTCAAAATGAAAAATATCTAGGTATGTCAGGCTGCTAAAGCTATCACTACCCCGCATTTTCCTTCTCACCACCGTCTTCTCCAACACTTCCACTCCTTCTATATCTCGTTGCCCTCAACTCAATGTCTCCACTGACTATCAGACTTCGACCTAAAAACGAATTCTTAAGTATTACTCTATTAATAACGAATATTATTCCGATTTAGATCCCATTAATTAAATTAATTTGAATCGTTTTGATCTATCCTGCATAAAAACAGCAAACGGTATCAGCCAAAGTAACGTACAACCCAATATTAAAATCTAAAAAGTACAGAGTAAATTCTTGGTTGAGGAAACAGACTACTACCGACTACTAATCTCTTAACCTTATCTTTACCCAACCCTTCTCTCTCACCTTATATACCAATCTAAAGTGTCCGTCCGGTGAACTTTCACCATTTGCGGAGAGGGTTTCGATGAGCTGAACATCTCGCGGTTCACGAAATAAAAATTATAAATGAAATGGATAATTAAAGTCTCCGTCCTCTTATCATTATAATATTCTGTAGTCTACATTGAGCTCTCCCTGAATTTATATCTTCTTCGGAATTATCCTTAGAGTTAGAAAGTGGTAAAACGTATATATATATATATATATATATATATATATATATATATATATATATATATATATATATGTTCAAACATTATGGCATAAACATGTTATAACATCATTACAAAAATAGCCATTTTGTTTCAAAACTTCTGGTGTCTTATCAAATGAAAATGTTGTATATCCTATTCAACAGAATCACTTGATAAGACACCAATAGTGTTGAAACAAATGGCTATTTTTGTAGTGATGTTATAACATGTTTATGTTATAATTTTGAATAAATAATATTTGCTCTACTCTGTATTGAGCACTCTTTTAAGAATAGTATTTTTGGTTATTGGAATTTATTCCGTATACACCAATCCAACACTTGTATATATATATATATATATATATATATATATATATATATATATATATATAGATAATATTAGTGGAAAATATACATACATATGCAAAATATATAAAATATTCCCATACATGTATATTTTCAGAAAAAAAAAAATTTTCAAGAGGAAGGATCCAGGTAGAACTCAATGTCTAGGACAGAGTAAGGATATAATAAAAAGGCTTAAACGCTAATATTCCATGGTCATAATTTATTCCATTGGAATCGTAAATACGATCCAATTCATCAGACCTACAAATTCAAAATTTTGAATTTGTAGGTCTGATGATTTGGAATATTAGTGTTTAAGCCTTTTATTATATATATATATATATATATATATATATATATATATATATATATATATGTGTGTGTGTGTGTGTGTGTGTGTGTGTGTGTGTGTGTAAATAGATTACTTAGTAAAACAATGACAAAGGAAAGGGTACCAATATAATCAGTACGATAAATATTTATCAAATATTAATTATTAAGCATACGACAGAAATGAAATATGGAGAGAAAGGTGGTTGATATTTCCTAATAATCTTAAAAAAACGGGAACTTTATGTTTTATGAGTAAAGATCATTCACTGGAATTGGGGTCTCTTAATGCTTTTTTCTAGGGGAGGAAGTGTTTCTGTATCATGTGTACGTGGTTAACACAGAACTCAGTTAAAAATATGTTGTTAATCTTTCTCTAGGCCAGCGTTTCTCAACCGGGGTTCCCCAGGACCTTAAGATTCCGCAAAAAGTCCCCAAACGTTCCGTGAGAACAGATGAGATAAGCTAATGCATTTTGAACATTTTATTTCATTTCATATACGTAATATTACTAAACAGACAGTATATTCTTGGTTATTGTAATATTGTAATATAGACATCATCCTATCTAACCTATTATGTTATTGAAATATATATTAATATTAATTTACTATTTATAGTAAAGGATAAAAAAACCCAAATCCCCCCCCCAAAAAAAACTGATGCAGCAATTATATGTTTTCTTTGTTTAAATTTACACTATAGGTATATGATATTGGTTACTCATGTTTATATTCCACGTTTGAGGTTAGGATTTTTTTTTGTGAATGAAAACTCCCTGATTAAGTATTATAAATGAACAATATGAACTTTATTTAGCATTACCGAAAAATTTGGCAATGAAATATTAAGTTTTCCTTAAACCTGTTATTCAAAAATATATACTATGATATTTACCACGTGAATTACGAAGAAAATAAAATGATAAAGATATATGTTTATTATAAACAGAGCATTTACTTAAATACTTGTATCTATAAAAAAAAAAAAAGAACGTTAAACATAAAAATGTCTTTAATAAATAAATTGTAGGACTCTGTACATTTCTTAATATATAAAGATATGGTATATAATTTTGTTTTTCCGCAAGGGTTCCTTGAGACATGTAATTTAGTTTAAGGGTAAAAATTTTGAGAAACGCTATATAAAAAAGTAAAAAGTAAAAGTAAAAAAAGAAATTTGATAATTGGTCTTTTGTTCAGTGTGTTAGGCTGATAACTTTTCAGTATACCCTTTATATATATATATATATATATATATATATATATATATATATATATATATATATATATATATATATGTCTCTGTGTGTGTATTTACGTGTGATGAAAGAGATTGAGTGAAATATATTTCCGCCAAAGTTACATTTCAGTGAATAAATGCCTACGTAGCTGAGTGGCAATAAATTTTCTGCAACACTTGTCCGGCTAAATTCTTCGATGGCTGGTGGATTTTGTATATTCATTCGTCCGCTGACATCTTTCGCTGATCTTATCTGTCTATGCAGCAGCTACGCTCTTGCTACGATTAATCGCTCCGACTGATAGATCAGAGTCCAGGGTGACTTTCGCGCCAAACCTCAAAGGGAGCAGGTTAAGTAGGGGGGGCTATGAATGCGTGGTAACTAGAGGACCAGTTCGTCCTTGATTACCTCCTCTTATCATTGAGCTTGTGTATTTTTTATTCTGCGCAGATCCAACTTATTTACATGTTTTTTTTTGACTGCTTTGTAGCCATTTGCTTTGTGCGTATATATATATATATATATATATATATATATATATATATATATATATATATATATTATGAAGAAAAGCCTCTTTTATGTGTAAGGTCCAACAATGTTTTTTGTTCGTGTGGATTTACCATATTGATGTTCAGTGGTTTTTTTTTTTTTTTTTTTTTTTGCGTGTATTTGCATATATGATAAAATTTTGCTTTTTACTGGCGTGGATTGCAGCATTGTATCTTGATAAGATTGATTCCTGTATGTCATATGTATGCGACGCTGAGATCCGAAGACGTATTGGGATGTCCAAAGACGCATGCTAAACGCTAGGCAGAGTACTGCAAGACAGGCCGGATTTCTTTGGAAACAATGAAAAGAGTACTGAGCTGCTACGTAACATCTGTCCCCTTTTAGCGAACGTTTGACCGTCTCCTCAAAGATGAAGAAGAGATATGGTTCTACAGAAGGATGCTGAGGATATCATGTGTCGAGCGTGTGAGCAACAATGAAGTTCTGGAGAGGATGCAAGCAAGGGGGAGGCTTATACATAACATCAGGAAGAGGCAGCTGAAATTTCTGGGACATCTAATGAGAAAGAAGAGCTTGGAGAATTTGATACTCACAGGTCGAATAGAGGGAAAGCGAGACAAGGGAAAGCAACATATGACATCCCTGGCGGGCTTAAGGAAGTGGATGACAGAACGTGGTCTAAGGGAGGTGGCAGAGGGACGAAACTTGAGAGCTACAATGGATAGAGGGAGTGGAGAGCGATGATCGCCTACGTCCTGAAGGGAAACGTCACATAAAAAGAAAAGATATGCCTATTTATGCATTTTGTATGTGAAAGTGTGCGTAAGGGCGTATTCAATGCCCTTTTCATGCATATTTTTAAATCTTTATTTAAGGACCGAAGAATAGTTTGGCTAAGTGAAATGTTGCCATAAAATCCAACCAAAACAGATGAAGTTAAAAAAAAAACTACTTGTAATGCACCTTGTATGCTATGCATAAACTTATGTGTGTGTGTTTATGTGTACATGGCTAAGGAATATCTGTCATTTGCACATTGGGATTTTGCATGAGTAATTGCTTGATTTGTTTTTTACAGCTTATCAACCTTTTTCATGTATTTTAAGGCAAAGAAAATTTTTTGAAGGATAATAATAATTTACAAATGCAATTCTTACTATTTAACCCATAGATGGGGGTAGAGGTGAATTTGTGAATATAACGAATCCGACAGAAGTTGGAACATGGCTCTCCGATTTCCAATTCCGGGCCGTTATCCTTTACACCATCAGCCATGGGTAAATAGCAGGACAGACTGGGTTCTATATCCTTGGATGGCAACTGGTCTAGGAGAAGGACAACTCTGAATTCAAAACCTGCGAAGGGTCGTTTGGGGACCTTGTGGCACGTAGTGCACCAGGTCTCTGTAATCGGCCCTTCAAAAAGTGTGGATGGTCCTGCACGAAACCTTCATCACGATAATCAAATCTCATGTGCTATACATGCGGGTTGGGGACCGCTTGTGAATTCCAAATTCCCATGAAACTCCAATATTGGAGCCGGCTCAACCCACCCCGGGTGAATGCCCTTACATGAACAAGGTAGAAGAGAACACCATCCGCACATCCAAGCGCCTTATATGCCAAAGCGGTCGTCCATCTAGATACTGATCAGTCTTGATGTTGCTTAACTTCGGTGATCGAACGAAAACAATCGTTTCAACATGATATCGCCGTAAGCCTACCATGGATGTGTATTCGATTTGTTATATATGTATGTATGTTATCGATCTGGAGAGGTGCGATCCCAGCTGGCGGCACCTTTGGAAAATGCCTGAAAAACCATACCACGTCTGACCCAAGCCTTGTGAGTGAAACTGGGTAGACGGAACACATGTGGGCCGTCGATAGCTGTGCTAGCACGAAGTCACAAGTCATCGTGACCGAGGTTTTGGGTGTGCTGGCGTTTTTCAGATTGCTGATCGCGCTAGATATCACGCTTCTCTCCCAGAAACTGTAACTAGGGTCTGTTCAGCATGGTTGCAGTATAAACCGCAGGTGGGCTTTGTGTCTATTGAACAAACACAAATATGCCTGAGCAAGTGTCTGCAATAGGGATTGGCTAGCCGCCCTAGTAAACAGCTATTATCGAATACGAATGGCAAGCTATGTATGTATGTATGTATGTATATCCATGTGTGTGTGCGTAAATGAACACAGATGAGGAGTTTTAATATTGTGCGTAGAACTGTACGACTGATGTTAATGGATTGACGTTGGATACATAAGTTCAATGATTAGTTAAGAAAATATAAAATAAATATATATATATATATAAAAAAACACCTAAGATGTAAATATATATCGAACAAAAAAAGGCAGAATTTATGTTTGACATATATGTGAGTAGGTCTATTTAAACGTAAATTCGTTCCTGCCCGCATTTTACACATGCAGCCTTTTCGATCAACCGCAGAAACTTCTGCTCGAGCCTCATTTTCATTTCCCTCTTCTTTTCTTTGATATTTTTCCCTTTCTGTAGAGTTTCCTTGAATTTTTTAATGTCCTTGATATGTTTTTGGTCCAGCGCTTATTTGTGCCGGCTTACGAACGTACATAACATTTCTCTTCTCTTCGCAATGGAACGACCACAGGAGACCAGCTGATTCTACATTATCAGAACTCAGTGACCGTACTATACTGCTCCGTTTGCGAGAAAATCCTTTTGAGCTCGGAGGCAGAATGTAGCCATCGATCCGAGCGCGTTATCTGTTTGTCCAGACTAAAATATAGAAATTACAACCAACAAAATAAACGTTTTCTTTTTTTTTTATGTATTTTTCAGCGGCTTTCATTATTCGACGTCTATACCAGCACGTATGTGCACGTTGAAATATATTGCATGTATGCTGAAAAGTTCTCGGCCAACTGTCTTGCAAAATTCATAAAAAAAGTGACTTTATATATATATATATATATATATATATATATATATATATATATATATAAATAAATAAGGTTTTTATATATATATATATATATATATATAAATATATATATATATATATATATATATATAGTATAAAATGTCATGTATTAAACTGAAAAAAAGAACAAATCGCAGACATTTTTTAATACAAACAGTGCTACATGGAATATGTATATTACGTTACTATCGCTCTTATTGTACTTGGTAGGTTTTTTAATAATATTTTTAATATTATCTTTTAATAATAATAATAATAATAATGAATATATATATATATATATATATATATATATATATATATATATATATATATATATATATTTTGTTTGAATAAAAACAGACCACTTTAAGGTTCCATGTAATAAGTTATTTCACCACAACCCTTTTAAAGGCTTTCTGATCATCAGACTTTACTTCCAAAGTTGAAATGAAAACGAAAAGAAACTTACACATTTTGACGGACCGCACCAAGCATATGTAAAATTAACGAAGTGAGGAAGTGAGGTGGGAGAGAAGATATGATGATATTTATGAGTTAAGTTTTTTTCATTTTTCATTTCAACCTTTGGAAGCAAAGTCTGATGCAGCATATATATATATATATATATATATATATATATATATATATATATATTGATACCTTTTTAAATTAAATGTTACGGACAGTGGAAGTATTCTCCATTTGTTTTCATTTTATCTCCCCCCACACAGACACACACAAACACACACACACACAGACACACACAAACATATATATATATATATATATATATATATATATATATATATATATATATATATGAAAGGACGAAGAGTAAGATTTCAGTGTTCAAAACATTAATTTAAAAAATCAAGGCTCAACACAAAAGCAGAGCAATAAATATTTACTTATTATATCAGTTATATTGTTGGATAGAAATTTCATTGCAAAACTGGGAATTTTTGTTTCAACGTTAATTAATGTTTCTTCAGGTGGAAAATCATGATGCTAAAGTGATTTCCAACCTGAAGAAACGTCAATTTTTAACGTTGAAACGAGATGTACAGTTTGTAGTGGGTATGTACATGTTCTAATGTAACGGTGCATAATATATATATATATATATATATATATATATATATATATATATATATATTGTGTTTGATGATAGATCATAGTGTAAATGAATAATTATGTGTATATATGTATATCTATATGAGTGTGCGTATTTATGTATGTATCTATGCTAGTATATTTGTGTGATGGCAATATAAATGTTTTACTGTTTTTAATACCAGTCGCTGATAGAAAGTCTTGATCAAATTGAGCAGCGATAATAAATCTCAATGAGATAGATCGAATGCTTGCAACTTGATCATCTTTTATTCGTATATAGATGAATATTTTGCGTTACCAAACGTGTCCAATGTTTCCTACTGTGTATTCAGTCTGTAGTTATAAAACTAGAAACAAAACAAAACACAAAAAAACAAGAACAAAAAAAACAAAACAATACTGAACTAGGAACCCTTGGACGGAGATAATAATATGGGCTATGTGCATATAGCATTCGTTCTCTTATTGAAGACTTACATTCTGTCTGACTGCATGTCTATTCATGTTGTTGTGAAAAGTTCTCAGTGCTACCAAGATCTGAAGCAATGAAACCTATATATAATTTAACTAACTCATTCTCAAGTTAAACACACTTGGTACATTGTTTCTCAAACCCCTTTACCTTGTTCCTGTTTTCTGATTGAAATATTCCTTTTAAGAAGCAGAATTTTTCAGCACCCTGCCGTCCATATACAGAAAGAGATTAATGTTTTGAGTCAACGCCTATATTTGGATATATCTTTACGGGTGACTATAAATATATATTCGTGTTTGTCTGTAAGTATACGTGTCTGTGGATGTGTACAATTGTGTATATATGCAAAACGGCATCTCTGTCTATGTAAATAGTCATATATGCGTATGGCCCATCTGAGAAAAATGCGAATGCGTAGGTTGTGTGTGTGTGTGTGTGTGTGTGTGTGTGTGTGTGTGTGTGTGTGTGTGTGTTTTTTACTTTTTTTCTTTTTTTTTTTTTCGCTTTTGATTTTGTTTTATCGTTCGCTCACGCACGTCCACGGGATTCGAAAGGGATTTGTTTTGTCCGCTGCCGGTTGCGCGCAACTCTGACGTATTTCCAACTTCCGATGTTATCTGTCCGTTATCTACGATCACTCGACCGCTTTCGCTTCAGATACATTTTTTTTTTCTACTGTCACAATCCATTCTTTCCTAATTACTCTTTCTCTATCTCTCTTTTTTTTTACTCTCTCTCATATATAGAACAGTATTCAATTGTTCCCCCTTTCTTTTTTTGTTTCACGTTATTTCTGTTACGATTTATTTATTATTGTCTTCTGTCTTTACAGTTGTGTATTATTATTTTTTTTTTTTTTTTGCTTAAGAACATTTGGGGTTTTATCTTCTCTTTACACTTTGTTTGTATTTCCTTCTTCCTTTTCATAAACTTGCTTCTTATTTCTTTACATCGTTCCCCGTCTTTTCCGGATTCTTTTATTTTTCATTCTAGTTTTTCACTTTATTGATTTTATACCATTCCATTCTTTACTAGTTTCCCAAACTCCTTCATCACTTTCTTTTATCGATCTTTTACTAAATGACATTGTCTTTTCGGCCTTCGCTTTTCTCTTTCTTTCTTTTATTATCTTTATTCGGCTTCTCTTTTCTTGTCTGGAACATCAGCCTATTTTTCGCGTCCATCGAATTTTGACCTCCTTCTCCTCGGCTGATCTCAATATTTAGTCATTTGATTCGTTTGTGTTATTTTTCTCCCTCATTCTCTACTTTCTTATTCATTGCTGAAGTCACGAATCACTTCAAGACACTAGTTCTCAGTCACACTATTTATGTCACTTGTTTTTGCTCTTTAGTATGACAGTCACTAATTTTTATGATCTAACTCGCGAAATATCCCCTCACTTATTTTTACCCTTCATTCATTTAATTTTTCAACTAATCTGTCATAATCTACAATTATTTTTATATTCTTTTATTGCCTTTGATTTTAAACTGTATTTTTTTAAATCCTAAAATAGATAATATTTAGCTCTATTCTTTGAAATTAAATATTACGGTCGGTGGAATTATACTACATTTGTTCTCATTATTCATTCATCTATCTATCTATCTATCTATCTATCTATCTATATATATATATATATATATATATATATATATATTCGAAAGCGGTTATACGATTTTGCAAATATTAACATATTTTAAAGTTGTTAAAACGTCGTCTGATTCCCGATTGTATATCTTTTTTATCTTTCCCTTCGAAAATTAATAATGTTTTATATTCTTTTATGCAATTCTTCATTCTGAAATTTTATCATGTCGATATGTATATATATATATATATATATATATATGAAGAGATATAGTTTGAAGTTATGATGTATTTATTGGATAAATTGTTCAGTATCAGAGATTGAACGTATGTAAATATAAATATAAAAGTGAACATTGAAGTCACAACTCAGAAGCGATAGACTTCTCATCTTAAACGCAAACATCAGGCCAAATTCGTTGTGTTTCTTCTCGATAATTTATCTTTTCTCAGGTTAAATACTGTAGAAAAAAAACACTGGAAGGTAATTATAAACTATAATTGCTTACAACACAATGTAATATACCAAGCCACGGTAAAATCATCAGATAAATATCCCCTACCCTTTCATTCATTAAATTTTGTAACTGATCTGTGATAATCTACAATTATTTTTATATTCTTTTCTTGTTTTCTACTCTCTGAATCTTTATTATTAATCATCTCCCCATTAGTATCTTCATCCGAGTAAAATATAATTTTGCATCATTTTGATCTTTCCATTTTTATAAATCTTATTTCATTCTTACATATCAAATAGGTGTCTACTTGAAACTGTAACTAGTCTAGACAATTCAATATGGTGGAAGACAGTTAACTCCCAAAGTGTTGCTAATCTAGTTTACAAAATGATGTTATTTTGATAGCAATTTAATGCTTATTTTCAGGTAAAAAACATTTCGACTTTAAAATTTCAGAATGAGAAATTGCATAAAAGAATATAAAACAATTATCAATTTTCGAGAGGGGAAAAAATAAAAAGAATATACAATCGGAAATTAGAGTACGTTTTAAAAAAAATTTACAAAATCGTATAATTGCTTTCGAAAATAATCCTGCGAATATAAGAATATTCAACGTGGAAATTTAGACAATTGTCGGGACATTTCTTGCTTCGCAAAAAGCTGTGTACAATTAATTGTAAGTTATTGTGCATCAGCAGCAACAACAGGTACAATCTCTATCTATAAAAGGCAGTGTGTGTGTGTGTAACGAATGCACGGCCGCAATTTTAGACGTATTTGCACCAAAATTTACATGCACATGCTCCAAGTTAGTGGAAGGCCAAGACCGACTTTGCATTTCCCAACTCTCATCGATAGCGGAAATAATCGATTTTTCATGGTTCTACGGCAGTTTTCATGTAGTTTGTGGTATTTTGCATCAACATACATTTTGTACTGGGCAGAGTGAGAGCTCATAGCTGGCTGCCACGAATAGCAGTGGAAGATTCTATTGGCTAACGAGAGAGCCAACAGCCTACTGACACGAATGTTAACTACATGCTAGCTTGCAAAAAAAAAAAAAATCGATAGCCGCACTGGGCTGGGAAAAATTTAAATTGCATGGCACTTTACTCCAATTGGCTTCATTCTCTTGAATCAACGTTGATTCTGATTCCGCAGAACTGGGTTGGGTGTGAAAAAGTATATGTTGTTAACATTATTTATTCATTCGGTTTTTCCAGTTACGAGTCCTTTTTGAAAGCTGATCGTTTTGTGTTCATTTTGTTTAGTTCTTTTTTCGTAACAGATTTAATGTTTAGTATAGAGCTTAGAAAAAATTCGCAGTGTGAGATAGGCAAGAAGTAAAGGCATGTAGCAACATCAGCACGGCAAAGGGTACTCATTTAAAGGCAAGGAAGAACAAAAATATTTTAAGTCAAGTGATAGCGATTGCTGTATGAGTCGTACGATTTTTGAATCAAGCGCGGGCAACGCCGGGCCATGCTGCTAGTATAAACATATAAGGCCGCTTTTGCGAAAACCTACCAAACCAGAGCATTGTTACGAAAATGTATTTTCCCTATTAATTTGCCATGATTTCAGTGTATGTGATCCTCGTTTCGTTTTTGAGAAAAACTCTATTTGAAAGTGGAAACAAATGATCTGGCTTTAAAGTAAAGGGACAATTTACGTCTAATTCAAAATTGTAACATCGTTATAGTTTTACTCAATTCGCTTGATTCAGTAGCACCGTTTGTACCACTGGTATTATATCTCTAGCAGTTTTTTTGACAACAATTTATACCTCATGAATAGAACCTTACTAAAATCGTGTATATATATATATATATATATATATATATATATATATATATATATATATATATATATAACGTTGCCGAGTGGTTAGAACGTTTTCCTTTCTGACCATGAGACCCGGCGTGCGCCAGCTTCGGCAACTATACCACGCATTGACACAAGCGTTGTGAGTTAAATGAGGAACACTTGGGGTCTGTCATTAGCTGTGCTAGCACGAATAATGTCATCGTGCCCGAGTGTCTGAATATGTTGGTGCTGATC
>CAHIKZ030003391.1:760000-787500 GCA_903632075.3 Acanthosepion pharaonis | reverse complement strand
TCTTCCTTTTCTCTCTGCCTCTTTTCCGTTGCCAGTGTTACTTTCCTCTCTCACTTAGATGCCTTCCATCCTTTTATTCCAAGTCCTGCACTTAAACGGCATCCTGATCTTTACTTTTGCTTCTTAACATAGCTCATCTCGCAGGGACAAGTTCTCTAGCAAACAGCACGCATCTGAAAAGATCGCCAAGAAAAGTGTTTGGAAGTACGCAAAAAGCGCGAAAATCATAGTAGGAGGTTGGCGGGTGCCTGAGGTAAACGGAGGAGTAGATGCTGAACAGTCGGGCGTGAGGATGGCGAATGGCTAACTTGCCTTGTTAGTTGGATCGTTGCTGTCTTGCTTGCGACATTGTTGACCTGCAAATAGATGCAGGTATTTTTAATGTATAAATGGCAGTCTCTAGGAAAATAGGGGCCAACGTAAAGAGCACATCATTAGTGATTGAGTTTAAACTGTAGTGTTAAGGACTCTCCATGTTGACTTCCACGACATATAGGTTTTTATTCTGTCTGGTTTTTAATTTAAGGGGTTATTTCCCACTTATTTCTGTTGTAATATATTTGTTATAGTAGAAAGCTATAGGCATAAAGATTTTTGTTTATTGTGCTGAAAAGCCCTTAGCCCAACCAAAAAAGGAAACCTTCCTCCAAAAATATCTGATGCTTGTTTATTTTAAGTATTTCTTCGTAATTCTCGTGTCTGTTTAAAGAAGCTCCTTAAGTCATCTTTTATGTGTTGTCTATGAGTGTCGGGTGGCCTTATGGTTTATGTTGAAATTTGACTAATGCATGGAATAATAATGCAACACAAAATGTACTTAGAACAAAATGTATTGTAACAAGAAAGTGTACACAATATTTACATATAGTCTTTTGTATATTCCTGGTAAGACCGTTCCTGGAGAATGTGTTGACTGAGTCGCAGTCGGGCAGAGTCTCTGGTTGAATCTCTTGATTCCTGTATTTATCTATCCACCCACGAGTATAAAATGTGGCACAAGGCCGGTTTAAAGTGGGTATCTCTGAGCCCGTAGGCTCGGCCAAAAATATGGTTTTCTGAACCCGCCTAGACGGGTTCAAGGCCTGTCTACCACCCCGGACGAAATCCCCTGCCTCGGCAAAGCCTCGTCCGGGTCCCTCACTGCAAAATGCAGAGTTTTGACTGAGAGTGAATCTCTTGATTCCTCTCTCTCTCCTATTCCCGGTACCAACCATATTTATATGGTCGGTACTCCACTATGCAAATTAGGTGGATCCTACCACAACAGTTTATTACTATGCTAGTTAACAAAGTGCTTAAACCTTGACCGATGAAATCTCATTCACAATTATTGAACTGAATTAAATTAAATGAGCAAGAAAGAGATCAAATCCCGCCTTTTTTTTATTAGATTTGTTGCTCTTTTCAATTTATATTGATTAATGATCATATAATTTTTTTTTTAAGGCAATTCACCCCAAGCAAGGCGGGAGTGCCACTAACACGCAAGGGGTTACAGAGGATTGAGATCAAGTGTAAAGAGGTGTGTTTGAGGAAAGAACACAGAGAAGGACGGGGAACAAGTTCAGCGTGTCAGATGTCGATTGACATTACACTTGAATATTTGAAGATTATAGTCATCGGGGAATCACGTAAGGGGAAGGGAGTTGCATAGACTGGAAGTGCGGGAGAATAAGCTGTTTGAGAAGAAGAGAAGGTTAAATTTAACCGTTTTGACAGTGAAAGGGTGAGATCGAGATGCCAGCCAGGTAGCACGTTTAAATTCACCCGGAAACCAGCGAAAGTAGCTCGTCGGAACAGTTGCTGTGAAAATATTTGTAGACGAGCCGGAGTGAGAACACAGCAGCTCTGTAGGCTAGATCATAGATCAGGGCCTATCATCTTGCGTATTCGTCCCTGGATTTTGTTAAGGACGTCGATACGTACAGCGGTAGCACTAGATCATATATAACAGCTTTCATCCCATTAGTTTTTAAATAATAGGCGTCATTATGATTGCCAATGTAATAGATCTTTGGTTGGCTGATTCATTTTTTTTTTTTTTGCGGCATATCAACCCTTTTAATGTACCCGAGAAATGAGAGATAATGAATTCCAGTACTGATTTCACTTTAATAAAAGTCGCCAAGCAACAGACACTTCTTCTCGATATTGAGTCCCCCCCACTGGGGCAACATGTGACACAAGGTCGGTTGTTTATTGTGGGTATTCCTGGCCCGTGGGCTCGGCCCAAAACAGCCTGTTTGAACCCGTATAAACGGGTTCTGGGCCGAGTTTACCCCCGAAGGAGACTTCGCCCTTCGGCGTAGCCTCCTTCGGGTTCCTCTCCGTCCGGAGACAGAGAGTTGAACCGATCAGTCGCTCAAACAACACTAGATCTGGCCTCAGTCCAGACACAATAATCTCCCCTGATAATCTAGCATCAGTCGACACTGTCCAATTCCTTAAGCCTTCCGATTTGGTCTTCTACCTCTTAGCAGCTACAACTTGCTTCAGGAAGGTAAGCCTTCACTGGTCCGACGAAGGTATACTAGCGCTTCTCGAAGCTGTTGCCACAACCCCCAGGACCAAGTTATGTCTAAAAGTCATTCTGTAGCGCTTTCGAGCAGGATCATAATATATGGTTTCCGTATGCACCACACAACCGGCAGGGGAGTGATTCTTGCACTCTCCATCTCCTCAAATTTGCCGGTGATGTCGCAACATCATATGCTGATTGAATGAGGAACTTCAAATGTCCTACGTTTAGACGCCACTGACACTAAAGTGTTACTGGTTGTAGTTGAAAAATTTAATGCGTCATTATTGTGACATTGGTAGTATGAAAAGGATTAAAAAGGTTCATGTAAGAACCCTGTATATGATTTGAAGAATTGAAAGAGTTAAAAATGTTAAGATGAAGACATGAAATGAAATATAGAGCAAAGAAAAAAAAAAAGAGATCTTTTTTCTTTATATTAGGTTGGTGCAAAAATAATGACGTAATAATGTCGTTTTTTGAATGTATTTTTTAACGTCAAAAACGACATCATTACGTCATTATTTTTGCACCAACCTAATAGTAACCAGAAAAGCAATATATGTGAGAATTCATTGACTCTTGGTCAGTTTCGTCCAATCTCTCTCCAGAAAATCGAGGGAAAAGTGTTTTCATGGCATTTGCCAGGAGGCTGACGAACTACCTACTCAGGAATAACTTCATAAACACTAGTATCCAAAAGTTAGGAGTCGCGGTTTTTCTGGGGTACTTTGGGCATATATCAATGATTTAAGCAAAGAACCGTGAGGGTACGACTACGAGGAAGACTATTCACGTCATCTGGATGAATCTTGTATCTTCAGATACTCATAACATGATACAGCTGGCGCTGGGGTTCTTCTACCTTCCGCAGAGACGCAGAGATTACCTGGATATTTTGATCAGTTTTGCGTTTTTCAACGCTGAAGTACATCTCGAGGTATGTGGAGCTGTAGAAGGGGATTGCTATGGGATGTTCCCTCTCTCCAGTGTTGCTTGTGATGGACGTGATCCTGAGAGATCTGGAGCCCGAAAAGCGCTTCCTACAGAATGAAGGGCATTTATAGATGACTTAACAGTAATTCAAAACGATGGAAAAGTAGCACTTGCGGAGTTGGTAGAGTGGCTTCAGATGGCCGTCAAAACGAAGGAGAGCAGGTCACTGTCTATTGTGGGAGGTTCTGTTATTCATGAAGTGTTCTCCATCGCAGGGCGAAAAGATAACAGCAGTGCAGGAATAAGGTGTGAAGAGTTTTGGGGGGTGGGAATATAGCTTCCCCGTGAAAGATCGTTCACCGTAGGGTTGGAATGCAGCGACAAGCGGGGGCGGATCTGTAAAGCATAGACCAAAGATGGCTTCATGGGAAACTTCATGGTGTATGCACTTCAGTTTGGTGTCGAGACGAATGTGGCAGCTAACTTTATATGAGGTGGCACTGTCTCGAGTTGAAATAATTGAAGAAATATAAGTAAATACGTGTGGAATTGGCTTGTTGTTGCAAGGATTTTGTTGTTGGTCGCCTTGTATGGTAGCTCCCGGATGGTGTGGGGTCGGGTCTTCAGTTACCTGTTACTGGACTAGTACAAGGTGGCAAAGGTGAGATTTCAGTCCATGCTGTGTGAATCTAAACATGCTGTAATCGGGGGAAATGTGCCGGAGTTGAAGACAGGGAGAAGGTGGAAAATGTCATACCTAATGTCTACAGTGGAAGGGATAGCAAAGCAGGCAGATGTTCGGGGTGTTATATGGGAAGGACATGCTGGAGTTGGCCTAGTGGAGAGGGTGCGATTCTGGCCAGAGAGCAGTGGACATAATCAATGCAATTTATAGGAACAGAGGTTTCGGGAGCTCAAAGAGGAGTGACGATTCTCACAGTCTGTCCAACAGGCTCATCAGAGTCGATGACTTAACTGATAGGGTTTTGATGATGTTCAGATCACTTGGTCTGATTAGTGTATAACACGGTTGACCCGGCTCGATCCTGGGTCCTTCCTACGCTGGTCATTACTGCCTCCGGTCAGTTGATGGTTATCTGCTTGTCACTTCGTTCCTTCATCTTCTTCTGCCCCACAATGGGTTCTTTGATCACGGAGCAGTTAAGATCGAATTTCTTCCGTACTCGAGCGCTGGGTGAACCGCGATGAAACTGTGCTACAAAAGGATAAAGAACATTTCCGCTAGCAAAAATAAAAATGTCATAAGAAAATAATGAAGAAGGGCGCCAGTTTAATTTTCAATTGGTTTATATAGTTTATGGTACAAAAAATTAACCCTTCCCCTTAAAATCTCTATCGTGACACTGTCTTTTCCTTCTAAAACTTGAACCAGGTTCCAAAAAAAAGAAGGCCGGGATTCTCTCAGCAGCAGGTCATGTGCAGTTTCTCCAGGCTTTTGCTTTCTAGGTCGCCTAAATGCCCGTTTATATGTATTTCGTCCGACTCCTATCTCACCTCAAGATTGATTAATATTTATATCAATCTGTCGAATTTTGGAAAACCGATGCTGACCTTCAAACAAAACCGTCCGCGGTCGGTCACTTATTTAAAACAAGAAATTATTCAATCACAAAATAGAGTCTATATATTTTTTCCTATGTCCTTGACGTCAAGATTCCAAGGGACAAAATCGAGCCATCTTTTTGTTTTGATAAGATCTGGGGCGCCATGCTTTGACATTAAAGTATTTCTTTTGTTGTCGACTTTTCAATATGACCGATTAAAAATCTTGCCCACTTTGCAACGAAAATATAAATTTAATCCGAAAAAATGCTATGAGAAATGTGTTATTGTTTTGGGACGTGCGGTCGAAACGCTGAGTATGAATTTTAAATTTTAAGGTTGTGCGTTTTTGTACAAATATAGTAATAGGAGAATTCTTTTATACTGGTAGGTTTTCCGTCAATGTGGCATGAACTATATTGTTCAATAATTACAGGAATGTCACACTTATTATCCAAAAGTTGCACGTTGGATCAGTTACTTTAATTTCGATTATAGGTGCAGTTCAATTTATAATTACATGAATCATTCATACAGAACAATAACACATTTCTCATAGCATTTTTTCGGATTACATCTCTATTTTCGTTTTCCTCTTATTACCGAGAAGTAAAAACAAGAACAAATCTATGTCCATACCTGAGGATGTTGGTAGGAACAGACGAAAGCTTTTAAAAACTAAAAAAAGACCTTATGCAACAAGAATTTATAAACAGGGATTATATCATTCATATACAGGTTCGGGGTTAGTGTACCTTATTGAAATTGTTTGCGAAGATGTATTCTCGCCATTTAAATCATTAACCTCTATATTTGTTTTTTGTATGAATGATTCATGTAATTATAAATTGAACTGCACCTATAATCGAAACTATATATATATATATATATATATATATATAGGATAACGACATATGCGTTTTTAATATATCAAGGACAGTTTGGGAGGAACGATGTATGACAAAATGTTTTCGTTTGACGCGTTACTCCCTTTAGGACTTCATCGGACTATATATATATATATATATATATATATATATATATATATATATATATATACACTAGCCGAGGTACCCGGCTTTGACCGGGTGTACATGTCTGCCATTGTATAACCACACCCTCTGTATACACGCACCCCTATCTAGAAATGTCTTCCTGAGTCCCAGCATGTATGCATCATCCGTTAGTATACTAAGATACCCACCCCATCTTTTTTTTACGGAATGTCCTTCGCATATGTTAGATTCTTCTTAATAAAGGAATTGCATCGATAAAACCTTCATGTGTTGTCGTTGCTTGCGTTTAAATTGTTTCAAAGTTTTAGATATTCAATAAATTTCCTATGGCCGTAATAACTTTTAAATAGTATGGAATTGTTCACAAATCTAATAATCAGACAAAAACAGGGATAAAGCGTCAGATCTTGATTCAACCGCAATTGCTAACGCAGGGATGCCCCCCCCCCCTCGTGTCATTCTTCGCTCGTTTACTGTAAGACTGGGTTCTTTGTTTCTTTGGTAAGAGGTTCTTTGGGATTTTTTTCCTTTTTAACGCTTGAATAATTGTTAAACAATCGTTGCATCAAAGGTTAGTCGAATACCTATTTAGGATGGAATCATAAGAAAAAAGTATTGGATAAATGGAAAAAGCCGATTTTGGACCTAGTTTGTCCCAGATTTCGTTCCAGATTTCGTTCAAGTAACTGAAATAATCTAAACCAAACATTCACGCCAGCCAATTTGATCATCATACGTAATTTACATGGCAAACTTGGAAAATATCAGGGAGTTATGGCCGAAAAACGTTCTTTTTGAACAGTGTGTCGTGGTTTTTCGTTATACGCGAACAGGACTAAAAACCACACTATGTTATTTCTTGCGATATGTTTCAAGAAAATCGGATAAAAAATGAGGAAGTTATTCAAATTTTCATTTTACGTAGTACGAAAAACCCATGTTTTTCGCAGGTTTTTGCATTTTTTTTGCGTGAAGCGAATGTCGCGGGAAAACTATCAAGCACTCTATGTAAACCTCGTAACATGAGCTGATGTTTTATATTAAGTGCAAAGAACATCTAGAGTTCATCCAGTAAAAATTTTGTTCGCGTGTAACTTTGCCTTGGTTTTTGCAAAAAGTTGTACCCACCTTCAGTTTTATCGATTTTTCTGCAAAACTCGGGGGTGTTGGAAATTGAAACGTTGGTCTTGACCTATATTGCTTAATTTTTAACATGTGTCTTTAATTACATCGAAATCGGTTGAGAAATGTGAACGTGTATATATAGCATACTGACACACAGAGAAAAAGGCACACAGACACCTTTTGTTTTACAGATATAGATATATATGTACGTGTGTGAATGAGTGAGTGTGTGTGTGTGTATGTGTGTATTACACAGACAGACAGAGATATTCAATTTTATGAACATATTAAATGAATTTTCAGCGTTTCCAGTGGGCAGACATTTAAACATTGAACTTATATATAGATATATTTTTAGATTTATTTGTTTGTTTTTTCAATAGCTCTGTTTATGTTTCGACATTTAAAGTGTTTTATCTTTACTTCCAGTGCATTTTGATAAATTGATGTCTGATCTTGGGATAAAAATAGTTTTTATCAAATTCCGACACAGTCACATATTCTGCTATCAGAGAAATACTTTTCTACCGAATGCACGCTACGTTTGAAGCGTGTAATAATTGAGGAATAAACATATTAGTACCAATCATACGGGCCCGTCTCTCCCCATGTCAAATCATATAGCCTTCATCAGCAGCAGCATGACTGATGCTAACCTCCAGGAGATCAAATCATTACGCCATCTTGGTCTCACATTTTCTACTGACATGAAATGGAGTGATTATATTGAATCTATTGTTAGACATACTGCTAGGAAAGTGGCTTCACTGTTTGAAGGAATACAATTTTTCGCGTTCGAGTTCATCTAACACATTTATAAATGTGCCATTTGTTCGTGCATTGAATACCTGTTTTGGTACTTTTGTTATATATATCAAGATTCTTGACAAAATTCAAAGTAGTGTCTGTGATGTGATAGGCCTTGACCTGGGATCTTGACTGCATTCATTTTTTTCCCAACACCGTGACGTGACTTCCCTTTGTCTTTTCTATAAATATTTTCATGACAATTTTTATAATGAGCTTCCTGCTTGGTACCTTTGCAAGTAGGTTTCATTATTTTACTGTTGAATTATTTCTAATTAACTTAATAATTTATTTTCTCGCGCTTCTAATCGTTTTTCTCTTTTCTGTCACCCATTCTCTCAATAGGTTTCTTACTATCTACTCATATTAAAATGTTATACGACGTTTATAAGGTGGTGTTGCAGCGGCTCTGCAATCTTTACGATGCCTGACAGTTTCAAGCAGAGTTGGCGTTAAGCTAAGTAAATCTACTAACAAGACACTTGAAGTGCATCGTCAGGCTTTTATAAGATATTCTTTCACAGTTGATAAGATATTCTTTCATAGTTTGATAAATTTATTTTTAAGCGATTTTAGTCAAATGTTTTTCTCTTAGTTTTTAAAGTTGTAAATAGTCTGTCTTTTTAACCGCGCTATTGTAAACGTTTTATTAAGGGTAGTTTAGAAAAGAAAATAAGAATAAAAAGTAAAAAGAAAAGAAAGACCAAACAAATAAGTTAGTTAAAAGGGGGGGGGAAGAGAAAGGACAAGTCGCAAGGCGAGCCAATATAATAAATCGTTTTTTTTTTTTTTGTGTGTATATATATATATATATTTGTGTGTGTGTGAATGTGTGTGGGTGTATATATGTATATATGTAGATGTATTTATGAGTATTGGTTTGTTTTTCCTATTCTTCCAAAAAACACCCATTCTTGGCCGCAAGTAGGAAGATCACTACAACCATGCATACCTAATTTATAACTTCGAATAGCCCAAGTGAAGTCTTTATTAGTTGTTTTTTTTTTTTTTTTTGCTGGGGCAACTTATATAATTCGCGTCCTAAAGCTAGTGGCAATTTTTGTTCTAGGTGCGGGCCGAATACTGATCATATTCGGTCGGGTCGCCCATCGAAGAAGTCTGTTGTTTATTTAGACCCGAAACTTCTAGTGACATGGGAGCAACAACACTGACGACGCATCTAGATTCAGCACTTAAAGGTGTATTCTAATAATAATTTCACAAATATTGTTTTTCGTGTGGCACGCGCGTTTCAAAGTCGGTTGAGTAACGGTTCAAGTTGATGAGCGTTTATGACGAACAGTCACCATCAGAACGGCATCAAATATATATTCCCTTTGCGACTTCGGTGTGTTCCCCAAAAGGAAATTAAAGTTGAAGGGGCGCCGCTTCGTGCCCGGTAAGGCAATTCAAACGGACTTGTAAGAAATATTGGACATAGTCAAGGATAGGACTCTTGTGTTGCTACTGGAAAAGGGCAAAGCGGTGGGATTTCTATGTGTGCTCCCAAGGGAATCATTTCGAAAGGAATCTTGGTTGAATGTAAATATTATGGGAAATATATTATTTATTTTAGTAATGGTGTTCATTTCTTTATGTTGTGTTCAGGAATCCGATAGCACCTCGCATATATCCAGATGCACACAGACACAAACACACACACACAGAGACACACAGACACACAGACACACAGACACACACACACACACACACACACACACACATATATATATATATACATACATATACATATATAATAATAATAATAATAATAACAATGAAGCAATTTATACAAAGAATTAAATAGCAATGTTAATGCTTATAATGATTCTTTATGATATCAAATATAAGCTGCACGCTCTATTTTATTGGCGACATCAGATCAGCAGCATAGTAATAATTAGAATCTTATATTCTGTGGTAAAGTACTAAGACATTTTACTCTACTAATTGGATTATAATTAAGTCTATCTCACTTTAACAGCTAAATGCATATAACAAAGAAAATTTCGTGGATTTAGAACTTTTCAAAATTCAAACGAAATTCTCACTTGATCGATTTGAACAAGAAATCTAGCGTCGCACGCTCCAAAACATATATTCAACCGTCAATAAATGGCATTATTAAAAAAGAAAAACATCTTTCGGTCTACACATATTTTATCTTAGTGTTTGCCTATGTATGGGAAAATTGCGCCCTGAAGATGACAGCTTGAAATTGTCGAAAGAACTTGGCATGTGTCTTCCATTTGACAACAACTCGAATATAAGGATCTGATTATTCAAGGAATTTAAGTTAATGTCTCATTAAGTCTTGTTAGCGAAGTGATTTCGCCATTAATCACATTAACATTGCTATTTAATTCTTTTGTATAAATTGTTTCTTTATGATATAAATATAAGCATCACACTCTAATATATATATATATATATATATATATATATATATATATATATATATATATATATATATACATACGCACACACACACACACATATATATATAGAGAGAGGGGGAGGGAGGGAGTTGGCTATAAGTTTCGTAGGATTTTTGATGATGGCAAGAGAAGTGTTTACTTTTTCCTTATTCCAAAAAATCGCGATTAGATTTTTATTTCTGCTCTATCAGATTTCATTTTTAAAACGTAATTATCATAATTAGTCTATTTTTGTTTAGTGATTCTAACGTAGACGATGGAAGAAAATTATCACCATTTGGTCCATATTACACTTGTTTTAAGAAGTGTACAAAGATTCAAACATAACGAATACAGTAGTACTGCTTATGCAGAATACTGAAACGAGTCAAAAGTGTTTTGCGAAGTTTCATGCAGGACAATTTGCGGTTAACGATGCTGAAGTAGATCCCAGTCAATCGCAATCAAATCAGTACATGTAAAGTAATGAAGGTTACTAGAGCCGGGAGTGAGACAACAATGAAATATATTTTCAGTATTAAGCTTTTTGAAAAACATCAGTTTTATTTAATACACTCAAAATACTCGTTGAAACTCATTTACTCAGGATAACTTACATTATTACCATTAATAATAATTATTGATGTGTTAACGGCAAATTTAGCCTTAAAGATGATGGAAACAAAATGATGGTAAAAAAATGTGCCTATAATGACAATAGTAATAAAAAAAAACACAGTTTGTCTGATGATCGCAAAAGAATGAAACCATGGATCACAAACTGATATCCATACAAATGAATATGTTAGCTCTATCACTGATATTGAGCACTTTCCAATAAGTACTGCACATATAAAATATATATATATATATATATATATATATATATAATATATTTATTTAAAATATTATAACATAAATATGTTATAAAATCACTACAAAAATAGACATTTTGTTTCAACATCTCCGGTGTCTTATCAAGTTCTTGTTGAAACAAAATGGCTATTTTCTAGTGATTTTATAACATATTTATGTTATAATTTTTAAATAAATAAATATATCTGCTCTAATCTGTATTGAGCACTCTTTTTAAGAATAGTAATTATTGGTTATTGGAATTTATTCCGTATACACCAATCATATACTTGGGTATATATATATATATATATATATATATATATATATATATATATATATATATATATACACACAATACAAAGTATGCTTGAGAGAGATAAGAAATTAATCCCCCCTATACTCTACCATGTCTCTTTAACTACACATTTTACTTTCTCTGTTGTTAAATTACAAAAACTTATACTACTCATCAATTTTAATTTCATTTTTCGTTTCATTTCATTTTTGGAAGTGCTATCTGATGATCCAGCGTCCTTTAAAAGGGCTCTGGTGAAATAAATTATTATAATGTTACCTAAAACTGGTCTGTTTTTCTGTTTTCGACATTGGTAATGGTAATGACTTATAAGGAAACGTTCAGCATTCATTTACTGAGCAGCTAGTGCTACTTTTGTTTGAATTCTTTCTATTAAAACAATTTTTCAGAAAAATATTAGGTTTCTCAAATCCAGTAACTGTTATTGCTCTTTCTGTTATTGAGGTTTTGTTATCTTCTTATACCTTCCATGGAACTGTACAGTGGAATGTCAACATCATGATTTTGTCATTATTTTCTCTACGAGTTACATGTGCTATCCATTTTAGTTGTTGCTGTTGTGGAAATTCCACAAATGATGTCGTTTTTGTTATTGTTCATCTATACGCAGCCACATGCGTATGGCATTCACCATTGAATGAGGAAATGGCACAAGAAAAATATATGTTCATGCTTAAATTGAGATACCATTTCCAATGTATTTATTTAATTTAATTTTATTCAGTAATATGGTTTGATCAGGGGGATGCAACAATATTGAATTTCTTGTCCAGTTACAAATTTAATTTTTTTTAAAGTTTCCGTGCATGTGAACGCATTTTATACAAATTTCAGACCCATTTCATCACATTCGTTCTTCTGTTTCATACACAACTCAATCATGTTGTTGTGATTTGGTATTTGGGATTTTTATCTGGCTTTATCATCGCTCGATCAACTTATTTATTTTGAGCGCTTATTTCATTGAGCCTGCTTATCAATTATATTTATTGAATATCTACTGGAATTATTATATATATATATATATATATATATATATATATATATATATATATATATATACATATATATATATATATATAATGTATGAAAAGTTGAGTGCGCATAATGTAAGATTGATAAATATTTAAAAAATTTGCTATATATTTTTATCAAGAAATCAATAACAGCTTTGAAGCATATACATACAGATCTTTTAATATGCAGAGAGATAGCTGCACACAAACACACACACACACACACACACACACACACACACATATATATATATATATATATCTGTCAAAGAACGAATATTTTCTATGAAAATTTCTCGGACATTCAGGCCGGTAAATGTTATTTAATACTGTTTATCATAAACAGAGCATTTGCTTAAATACTTGTATCTATAAATAACAACGTTAAACATAAAAATGTCTTTAATAAATAAATTGTCGGACCTTGTCCATTTCTTAACACTTTAAATCAGTTACATATCACCCAAATAGTTTAAATATACACATCAAAAACATGGCCGGATATGCAGGATTCCCGATATGAAGCACTCCGGATATGAGGGATTCTACTATATACATATATATATATATAAGAAATAATGCGGTTTAATTAATATTGTAAATTGTCATTCAAAGAATAAATCAATAAAGGCAATGTAATTAATGGCGAATTCACTTAACTAACAGATTAAGATGACATTAACTGACTGACAACTCACTGAACGACGCGATTCTTGTTTTTATTAATTGTACTATGGATTAGTAACACATTCATTTTGGTCTTGGTATTTTTACTTGAAATTACCTGAAATTGAGGGGGAAAAATAACATCTATGCCTGAAGATGGCGGTTATATGCATCGAAAGCTCTTGCAAACTATATGGACCGAACATCTAATCCATAGTACAGTTATAATAAAAACAAGAATCGTGTTCTTCAGCGAATGGTCAATAAGTTAATGCCTTATTAATCTGTTAACGAAATCTATTGACCATTAATTACATTAACTTTATTGATTTATTGTTTGAATGAATATTTTATTATATATATATATATATATATATATATATATATATATATATATATATATATATTTATATATATAAAGTGACCATTGAAGTTAACACTCCAGAGGCGACAGGCGTATCATGCTGGACACAATCGTCAAGGCGGCCTGACGATTGCGTCCAGCATGAAACAGCCTGTCGCCTCTGAGTATTGACTTCAATGTTCATTTTTATATTTATATTTACATACACTCTATCTCTGATATTGAGCACTTTATCCCATAAATATAGCACACCTTAAAAAACTATATATATATATATATATATATATATATATATATATGTAAGCAAATATATGGATATAGATCCGACAGTATGAAGAAAAATATACAGAAAAAAATTAAGACTAATAAGATTTTAAGATTTTTGTTTGTTTTTTACTGTATATTTTTTCTTATATATATATATATATATATATATATATATATATATATATATATATATATATATATATATTTATATATGCAAAGGTGTGCTGAAAGATCGTTGACCCAACCAAGAATAAATAGTAAAAGAATTATTTTTGACCATTTGGTTTGATTTTGGTAAGTGTGATAGGTTTAGAACTTTTCCGCGCTTTCTTGTATATAATCTAATGTATACATAATAATGTATATAATCTAATGTATACTTAAGAAACATAATAAAGAAATACATGCACTAATTGAAGTGACTCGTGATAAAACTCCGTGAAAATAAAATATCGAACATAAAGAGAGAAAGTAGACGTATGTAATTTCGTTGCCCGTTAGCAGAAAGCAATATTTATATTGTGCCTTTGCGATATGCATGTTTTAATTAATCGTGCTTGCCTTTGCTTAGACTCAATTTTCGTCCAGACCACAACGCAGTATCAGACACGCAGCAAGCCTTGAATGTAAATTTTCATTTTTGTTTTTGGTTTCTCATTTAATTGCAATTTTCTTTTTTTTTTCTTATTTTTAAACAAAGGAATAAAAATTTGTTGAAGTTGATATAGGAGGAAGAGTTACGAAGCCAGATCGAGGGGGGAATAGTCGTTAAAACCAGAATAGCAAATACAGGAAGAGTTGAGCATGTCAGCCGAGAAAGTGTACGTGAGTGTTTAATGTAAAAGAAAAAAAAATAATAAAAGAAAAAGAAGCCAAAAAGATGAAGAATTAGACTTGAAGTAAGTATTGATGGAAACAAAAAATGCACTGAAGTATTTTAGAGAGTTAGGAAGTTAGAAAAAAAAACATGTAACAAAAAAATAAAATATAAAAAGAAAATTTTATGACAGCCATTTTGGAAAAAAAAAAGAGGTTATCAAAAAACAAAAAAAAAAAAAACGAAGAGAAAGTATTCTCAGAATTAAATACGCAGAGTAAAATAATATTAGTGAAAAAGAGAAGTTAAAGAAATGATAGCGGAATTTTACTCTAGTTGGAGGAAGAAAAATAAAGAGGATACACAAGAAAGGTAGCAGTGGCAAATAAAAAACGGAAAATTTACTAATGATAATTGTCACTGTACAAAGCAGCATTAGCAGTGAACCCAGTGAGAATCGAACTCACTAGCTCATTAAACTTACGAAGTTCTATGCTACGGTGAGCGCCCCTCTGATACTAATAATGATAAGCGAAATAAAAAAAAATCAAAATCAAATAGATATATTAAAAACTCTTCAAAACTATATAAGTAGAAAATACCAGAAGACGTCACGAAAAAGATCACGTTTTGTGAAAGATAGTTTCTGTCTCATGATACAATTGTGCGTTCTGACATTTGTATCACATATTTATCTTTTCGTATAGTAAAAATGTCAGCCATACTAAGTACACAGAGAAAATAATCGTTATTGAAATCTTACACTTTTCTCTTTAGATAATGAACGTAGTATATTATTCAAAACAACAGAACGAGATGAGATATTATGATTACTTAAATTATTTACATTATTCGGACTGTTATCCTCATCTTTATTGCCATATTCACAACTTTTCGGCCGTTTTACGCTACGACCTTCTTCAAGTGATTGGAGTTTTTCTTCAGTATCTGTCTATATCTCCGAGATGAGGTATTATAATTACTTACATTATTCGGAATAATATCCTTATCTTCATTGCCATATTCACAACGTTTCGGCTGTTGAACGCTCCGGCCTTCTTCAGGTGATTGAAATTTTTCTTCAATATCTGTCTATATGTCTGAGATGACGTATTATGATTACTTATATTATTCACATTATTCGGACTGTTATCCTCATTTCCATTGCCTTATTCACAACGTTTCGGCCGTTGTACTCTCCGGCCTTCTTCAGGTGATTAGAATTTCTAACCGAACCCTTTGTTTCGTCCACCAGGGTAGATTTTTCTAGCGGCACGTGCCATGTCACTTCCGGATGTCTCGGTTATTTCCCTTTAATTTAACTCTACAAGTTTCTGGGTTCCACACTGCTGTAACGAGGTACAGAACTCACAATTCTTTGTGTCTAGTCACCGGATCTAACATACGTCTTTATCCACTGAGCCGAAACGTTGTGAATAGGACAAGGAAGATGAGGATAACAGTCCGAATGATATAAATAATGTAAGTACAACAGAATGAGCTTTGACACGATCTATATAAGATGTAACATCAAACAACTATTGTGAAATAAAAATTATTTTAACTTTGAAAATAATGTTTTATTTAATTTTAAACACATTGAACATCAGCACGATTTTTAAGAATTTGTTATTTTGAAGATAATATATATATATATATTTTAAGTGTTTGATATTCTTTAATATATATATATATATATATATATATATATATATATATATATATATATTAAAAGAATATGAAACACTTAAAAATCTCATAGGTATGAATTTTTATTTAATGAGAGCTTTAAGAAGCAGATCTCAATCTTCAAAACCTACAAACAAATCAGAAAATTTGTTTTCTGATATATATATATATATATATATATATATATATGTGTGTGTGTGTGTGTGTGTGTGTGTGTGTGTGTTTGTGTTTGTGTTTGTTTTTCTGTTCTGCCCATGTTGATTTTTCTATTCTACCATTTTTATCTATGTTTATTTGCCCTTATAAGTTATATTTTAATAAGTGTTTGGAATTCGTTCAATAAAACTTTCAAACAGGAATATTTCTTGGTTGGTGTATCGGAGTGTATTTGTCAATGTATGTATGTATGTGCATGTACGTGTCTTTATCGGTGTTTGGGTGCATGGTCACTGTGTGTACCCTTCGTTTTGTATGTACGTTTTTTTTTGTTTGTTTTTAAGGGACGTCTAGATATTTCCTGTCTCGTCGCTTTTTTTTGTGTGTGTATATATCTAAATACGTCTCCGTGTTTATGTATTATAATCTGATTGTGTATGTATTGTCTTTTGCAAGATGTTATCCTCCCCTGCCTCTGTTTATGCTTCAAATGTATCTATGTTGTTATGAAGTTCAGAGTAACATTTGATCTTAACGTTTATTCCAATTTAATTTCAATAAAAACAAAATAAAAAGAATAACATATGTATTTTTTCTTTTTTCCTCAGTAATTTTATAATTTTAAACTTAATATAGATTAAATTTAAATTTTAAAATGGGTAAATTTTAATTTTTAATTTCAAATTTTTTCTTATAATTTAATATTTATTACTTAGAATAAATTCTATTTTGGTCTAACTCCAACATTAAAGCATTAAATAATTATTATAACCTTAGTTCGTTGTCAAGTTTTTTGAATTCTCATATACTTGCATTTTGATTGGTCATTCCAGCATATGTAACAGCGTTTCCCCTTAGCGAGGTGTGTTTGATTGATTTGAACCTTTTCAAACCCTTTATTCTACATTCAACATCATCACTTGATAAGACACCAGAAGTGTTGAAACAAAATAGATATTTTTGTAGTGATTTTATAACATATTTATGTTATAATTTTCGAATAAATAATTATATTTGCTCTACACTGTCTTGAGCACTCTTTTAAGAATAGTATTTTTGGTTATTGGAATTTATTCCGTCTACACCAATCCTATACTTACATATATATATATATATATATATATATATATATATATATATATATATATATATATCAATTATGGGGTCAGTTTAATCTCTATTACAATGAATCATTCATATAATGGGTTTAAATCCGACGTGCAAATTTTCGGGAAAACTATTGAAACATTGCTCTAGTTATTGAACTATTTAGTTCATGCCATATTTACTGATAAACACCTACAACATAAAAAATCTTAAATTACCATATTAGTAAAAAAATGTTCGCCCTTAAATTTTCAAAAAATTTACCTTAGCGTTGCGACTGCACGCTTCGCCATTTTGTATCTGTGATCAATAACACTCTTCAAAAAAACATATTTCGATTTGCATTATAATTTTTCGTTTCGGATGCTACCTGAATTTTACCAAAAGAAAATAGTTTCCATGCCTGAAAAAATGATGACCGGAGAACCTGTCGAAAGTACTTGCATATTTGAGGAAGACCTGATACAGTATATAATTTCGAAAAACAAGGATCATAAGTCGTTAGTGGGTTAATGCATCTTTAACATTTGCTTAGCGATTTTATCTCATTAATATTACTAATTTAATTTTTGTATGAATGATTTATTGTAATATATATATATATATATATATATATATATATATATATATATAAAGACAATTTTTATCTTTATACATTGTTTTTATAGATACAAATATTAAATGTTCTGTTTATAATAAACAGTATTAAAAGTAGTTTAAAGACAGTAAAATCGACCTTGCTAATCGAACGATCCTCTGTGGCCGTTAAAAGGCACGTCAGGCTATATGACGGTTCTGTATAGGATACAGGTTCAATTCTTGTCGGAGGACGAATATTTTCTATGAAAATTTCGCGGATATTCAATGTTATTTAATAAACCAATGGCTTCTGTTACCAATTACAGACATTTAAGGATATTTGTGGAGATTTCATAGTTGATTTTGTTTAGGTTAGGTTTCAACTGTTTTGAAGCTATATACATCAAACATTGGTTTATACCAACGGCTTCCCATACTTAATACTTCTCGAATTCACTCTCGCGTGGTCATGTGTGACGTCATGAGCTGCGGTGCGATTTTCGCTTCCAGCGTCTTTTATGCACGTATTTATCGTTGCTTGGAAATCATCCATGTAAACAATAACAGATACTAACTATGCAGTCTGATGTCTTCAATGTCTACGTCTATAAACGCTAGTTTGGCGATAAATAAATATTTAAAAATTAAATATATATAAATATATATATATATATATATATATATATATATATATATATATATATATATATATATATATATATATATAGTGCGCGATGGATAAATTGTCGACTCAATTACGCAATAATGAAAATAACACTGATATTTCATTTTAACAGATATATTTACCAAAATTAAACAAAAACATCTTGAAATAAGAAAGGGTAAACATATTGAAGAAGGAAATTACTGGAAAGTAATTGAAACTCACCTGAAGCGAGCTGAATGTGTAATGCTCCTCATGCCAATAACACTTCCACCGAGCTTCTCTACGGCATATGACTTCACTGAATTTGATGTGTTCCTCTCGAATTTTAAACTGGGGTCATCAGGAGAGAATGTGAACCGTTTCGAAGCCTTCCTCTCAACGGTTTCAGCTGCACGCCGCCCTCCCCCCCACCTCACTGATGTGAGGCCCCATTATAACGATATACAAGTGTTGTAGATAAACTAGTTCAAATGTGTAACGGCTAAATTAAATTTATATTTTAATTATTATATTTAATATAATAGATATTGAATTCAACCACAGACTTCGACTTCGGAATCTCCTGCAACTCTTCTGGACGGTCTCCATGTTTAAGTTGGTCAATGCTGCCTTTAGTTCATCTTTGGTGTTACAAGTTATGTTTCTGCTTAAAAAACTAACAAAGTATACTAAAAAAAATGAGATATATTAAGAATTATATTAACAATATATTAACAATAAATCACGTTGAGATAAATTATGTAATTATGAATAATTATAAGTAAGAATATAATTTAGAAATTTTATATTAAAGTATAAAAAAAATTAAAATAAAATCAATTATCCATTTTTAACTTTAAAGAAAAGTTAAAATAAGTTATATTAAAAAAAAAAAATCACCTTCCTCCACCCCCCCACATACAAAAAAGAAACCAGATTTACGAATCACTACTCGGAAATCATGATAAATATGCAATGTACTTTATTTTACATAAATTATAAATGATTAGTATAACTATATTACTTTTTCACTCAGAGATAGATAAGTATAAAGATTGATAGAATTAGCAGAGAAATCTAAAGTTAACTGATATATAGACACACATCACCCTTTCTCCATCTCTCATCCTACCCCTCTCTCTTGTCTCTCTGTCTCTCTGTATATATATATATATATATATATATATATATATATATATATATACACAAACGGATGGATACGTAAATAAATTGGTGAGACTAATAATAGAGAATAAAAAAAAAATATTTAAAACGTGTTAACACTGTTAAAAAAAGGATGTGTGCGTCTGCCGAACATTTAAGTTTTTACGCCGTTCCGTATCATTCGCAATTCGTGATGCATCAGTAAATTAAAAAAAAAGAAATATCCAGCTCAGGTTTGATAAATAAAAAATGAAAAAAGACTCTACATTTTTCAGACATCATGACACACAGCATGCTTTTCCCTGTGCCCGCATCTTTCGCATGTTATATTGAATCACCACAAAACATTCGTCATTTTGATTCCTACCAAATGAATAGTAAAACAATTTTGGTGATTCTTTCTATGATGACCAAAACGGATGAAGTTCGTTACCAATCCTTTTAAAAGAACGAGAAGAATTCCAGGTAATATCACTTGATATAAGTTTAATTTATTTATTGTAATTATAAGAATTATATACACGCAATTACTTAGTAAATATACCTGAACTCCTTCGGATATTTCTGAGATGATGTATTGTAATTATTTACACTATTTACATTTTTTCGGACTGTTGTTCTTATTTTCATTGTCATATTCACGACGTTTCGGTCGCTGTACGATCCGGCCTTCTTCAGGATCATGTCTATATTTCTGGGATGAGGTATTGTAACTATTTACACTATTTACATTGTTCGGACTGTTGTCATAATCTTCATCGACATCTTCACTGTGCTTCCGTCGCTGTTCGCTCCGGCCTTCTTCAGGATCTGTCTATATTTCTGGGATGAGGTATTTTAACTATTTACACTATTTACATTGTTCGGACTGTTGTCATAATCTTCATCGACATCTTCACTGTGCTTCCGTCGCTGTTCGCTCCGGCCTTCTTCAGGATCATGTCTATATTTCTGGGATGAGGTATTGTAACTATTTACACTATTTACATTGTTTTGTTATACTCATCTTCATTGTCATATTCACGACGTTTCGGTCGCTGTACGCTCTGGCCTCCTTCAGGATCATGTCTATAATTCTGAGATGAGGTATTGTAGCTATTTACATTGTTTGGACTATTATCCCCATCTTCATTGCTATATTCACGATGTTTCGGACGTTGTAAGCTCCGGCTTTCTTCAGGTGATATATGTTGGAATTTCGAACCGAACTAGAAGAATCTGCCCGGTGGACAAAATAAAGTGTTCGTGTCGAAATTCTAACGTATATCACCTGAAGTAGCCTGGGGCATACAACGTCTGAAACGTCGTGAATATAACAATATAGTCTCTTTGAAATCCCTATATTCTATTTTGGGCCTTAATACAATGCTACTTAGTATCTGGGAAATCCACATGTTTTATTCCTGCCCTTCACACGTCAGCAAATAATAATAATAATAATAACAATAATAATAATAATAATAATAATAATAATAATAATATCGTTGGCACCCACTGAATATAAAACCCGGCATGACAGAGTGGGCCAATATCTGCACTGGAAAATCTGCAACTTCTACGGAAGGAAACTGAAAGAAACTGGTATGAACACCACCCAGACCCGGTTACGGAGATAGGACCTGTTACAAAATCTTTGGGACTACACAATACACACTGACAGAACAATCAAGGCCAACCGCCCAGATATTGTTATTAAAGACCACAAACAAAAAACGGTGCCTCCTTATTGATATGTCAGTCCCTGTTGATTGCAATGTATCTTTGAAAATATTCAAAAAGTTGTCAAAGTACAAGGACCTTGAAATAGAAATCTCGAAAATGTGGCATATGGGAACATCAACAATCCCTGTTGTAGTTGGAGCCCTAGGACTGGTTGGAAAAAGATTGCAGTAGACTAATTGAAGGGATTCCTGGAAGTCCATGCCTCAAGGAGATACAAAAATTGTTTTGACAAGTACAGCCCACACCTTGACGAAGGGCTTTATTTATGTAATTTAATTTTTTTTTTTTTTTTCAGTGGAAAGTGTCATGATGCCATTTCTAACCTTAGGTCTCTGGGCGGGACCCGGAAAGAAATGTAAAACGCCAGAAATAAAAAAATAAAATAATAATAATAATAATAATAAACACCTCCATAAAAATTATCGAGAAATTGTCCAAATACAAGGACCTGGTGATCGAGATTAACAGGATGTGGGAAATATAAATAGTAATCGGAGTTCTGGGCCTCATGAGAAAAGGAATGGACAATTTTATTGGCAGTGTTCCAGGTAACATCGACATACAAGTTGCCCAGAAAATCTCCCTACTAGGAACATCCCATATACTAAGAAAAGTGCTATCAGTTAAATGACAATTCTCCTATAGCGCATAAGGACCATAGTTTGGACCCTGCTGTAAAGGATATAAAGCAAGAAACATAACACAAACAGCAACAACAACAACAACAACAACAACAACAACAACAATAATAATAATAATAATTGTTATTAGAAACCTCATACAAAATCTTGCCTCCTTCTTGATACGGTGGTCCATGCAGACTGCAATGTATCTTTGAAGATCTTCAAAAAGCTATCAAAATACAAGGACCTTGAAATCGAAATCTCACAAATGTGGCATATGGGAACATCAACAATCCCTTTTGTAATTGGAGTTCTCTGATTTGTTGGAAAAGATTCCAGTAGACTAATTGCAAGGATTCCTGGAAGCCCATGCCTTAAAGAAATACTAAAAATTGTTCTCACGAGTACAGCCCACGTCTTTATTTATGTAAAATATGTGTTGCTGTTTTGTTTGATTTTTTTGTTTTTTGGTTTGTTTTTTTTTTTAATTGATCGTTGGAAAATATCATGATACTATTTTTGACCTTACTTCTCGGGACCCGGAAAGAAATGTGTACAAACCAGAAATCAAAGGAAATAAAATGATAATAATAATTGAAAGTGTTCAGAGGTTGCGGAACACTGAATGAAACTTCCCAAATCAAACCATGTGTTAATTAATTTCGTATGTCTATTACGACACTGTAAACCAGACAGTTTAAAAGAAAGATATTACAGTGTAACCCGGATATAAGAGCGTTGTCGGGACCGGAGGAGTCTCTTATATCCGGATTTCTCTTATATCCGGGTTTGGTCTATTTTATATACATTAACACAGGCTCTAATTTGCGACCAGAGAAAATCTCTCTTATATCCGGGTTTCCCTTATATCCGGGTCTCTTATATCCGGGTTACACTGTAATATGAATATTTTCTATAATTGAAACTGAAATTGGGCAACGGTTCTTTGCTTCGTAAACTGAATTTGCTCAGATGCAGGTTATCATACCGGGACAAGTTGAACTGATAGAATTCTAACGAGCCACAGAATGTTTCTTGTATCGGCGTTTTTTAATCTTCCATGACGATATTAGTTTATTTTACTTGAATAGACAAGACGATATTTCGTCAAGTCCGAAACTATTTGAAACTGTAGAGAATATAATAAGGTGCTTATTATTAGCATCGAATTTTTTTTTTTCAAAATTACATCTTGGAGAGCAAATATTAGCAACAAATATTAAAGATAAATGTCCCTCGCAATTTTTTTTTAATTTAAAAAATAATTTTACATCATTGGAACTCTGTTGTAATTTAAGCTTTTATGGAAAATAATGCATGATATTACAATGAGTTTTAATATTAAAGAGTATGGCTATTATTTTTTAAACATCGGGATTTTTATTTTCTGCCGGTATGCAGTCATTTACTAAGCTTACTAACAGAAGGTCAATAAAACATACGAATTTACTTATTCTGCTCTATAATACCGGTTCATTACATTAAGTTATGAACCGGTCTTTTCCTTCGAGCTATGGATTAAATTGACTGACCTGTATCTGGAAAATGCTTGTTATTATCAAACATTGTGTATGTCATATTCATTCGCAAAAGAAGCGTTATTATTAAAACTCCAAATATGTTTCGATTTTAAATACCCTATAAAGTGTTGAGTTAAATACGAAGAAAATAGCATCTACCGACACTGAGGTTCGAACATGATACTCTGCTTCTATAAATGTTTTCCGCCGGGTGTATAACTAGCGTTTTCAGGCTACTTACTGTAGTGAACTACGGGTTGACAATTGATCGGACTGAATTTGATGATTAGTTGAGTACTAGCTGATTACCGGTTTGATTGTTGAGTAATTATCGAGTGACTCTTGGACGTTAAGCAAACCGCACTACTATGAAGGCATTCATTGAATTTGTTAATGAGTTGATTGACTCTTACTTCTTTTGTTTCTGTTACGTGTTTATTTGAAGCCTTGATTAAATACTGTTTATTTAACATTGAAATGTTGAGTTGCACTTTATCATTAACGGACCCATAGGTGTCACAAAAGGTTGATAATCTGTAAAAAAAACAAATCAGCCAACTGTAACCCGTATTTTATAATTAATTATATATAACAGTAGAATCCCTGACAGCTGGACTAAGAAGGCCTTCCGGATATGAGGAATTGGTTACAAAGTCTAGATATAAGGGATTATATTTAGATTAAAATAAAAGAACCGAAATCAGGTTTAACATTTATTTTCAATGTTTTAAATAAAAAATAAGCTAATGGTGAGTGAAATATAACGGAACTGATTTTAAGGGAAAAAGAAATAAATTATATAATGTTAATGAAAAGTCATTAAATTAAGTATGTCGCGTATGCAAAACAAATAATGTAACGAGGATTTTTTAATCGCTTTTGCATGATGATTCTTTCTCTTCTAATACCATTCTCAAATTTTTCCGCATTTCCTTTTGTTTTTGTTGTTGAAATATTTTAAACGAGAGACACTTTTCACGTTAGTGCAATCATCATAGCTGAATGCTGGCTTTCTTTCCATAAAACTGATAACCTTTTCAATAGCTTTTTCAATTTCAGTTCAGGTTTCATCAGAATCATGTTTCTTATTTCCTTGTTCATTGTGATAATATGAACACTGGAAAATAGTTTCTTTGGAAGATTTTATATCATACAATGTTGACTTCACTATGCTGAGCTCAGCTATTACTTACAATGAACTTTCACCAGCATCTAGTCTGTTTAAAATTACCACTTTTTGCGATAACTCCAAAGTCGTTCTTTTCTTGTCGCTATCTTGTTTCCATATCTCATTGTTTTTTTTCGCTTATTCCCATCATCTTTTGCACTAATACAAGCCATTAGGGTGAAATAAGCAATAAGCAATTATCCAAAGTAAATTTCCTGAAAAACAAATTTCAAGTCAGGTACATATCACCTAAATAATTCAGATATGCACATCAAAATTATGTCCGGATATGGGAATCTGGATATGAGGGACTCTACTGCGCAAGAAAACATTCGCAATAGTTTGATCATATTCGTTTAAAGATACACAAGTAGAAAAGTTATTTCCGTCTCATTAATAAATCTCCTTAATCATTTTGCGGTCACCTGTAACGTTGTAATTATTAATAAAAGCACGAGACATGAAATTATTATTATTTACCTCAAGACTTTGTCAATTAATATCGGTTTAAAGATGCGTACGGTATTGGGATTGCAATATATATTTAGGTATCAAGGTTGAAGACTACATACTGGGTTCACCACAGATCAACTTCTCGTAGACCAAAGTTTCCTTATAGATATTAAATTTGATTCAGATCATCTGGTACTTCCTGACGTGTATCCAATGTTAGAGATAACAGTATCAATTAATTATGAAAGGAACTAGTCTCTAGGATCGTCATAATATAACCTAGCATAGAGCTACTATAATTTTATGTGACTATCGATTAAAAACATATAAAGGAAATCAACGGATTTGTTGATGCAGATTAGTTCGACCCTTTAAATAGGTTGGCTTTAGTTAATACGTTTGGTTTGTTTTGCGACTTTTCAACCTTAATGTGTTATTTAATGCCAACAAGATTTTTATTGCTGGCAATATTTTTTTTCCAAAAATGTATTCCTGGTAATATTTTTTATTTAAAAATCTATTGCTGGTGATATTTTTTATTTAAAAATCTATTGCTGGTAATATTTTTTTTATTTAAAAATCTATTACTAGTAATATTTTTTTTCGTGGGTAAAGGAGAGCAGCTTCGTTTTGGAGGCATTCAAGCCATTTCCTGTCCCAGTCAACCACAGATTGGCGGTCCTTTTCGAGATCAGCAGCCAGGTTAGTTTTGCCAACGATACTAGATTTACTATTGAGGCAGGAGTAAATAGCGGTGTCGTCCGCGTACATGTCAACTTGAGAACTGATGGCATTGACAAGGTCATTGAGGAAGATCAGGAACAGTGTAGGACCCAAGATAGAACCTTGGGGGACACCAGCGTGATAAAGGAGCCGGAAGAGAACCCGTTTAGGAAGACCTTCATTTCACG
The DNA here is from genome assembly GCA_903632075.3 of Acanthosepion pharaonis. NCBI lineage: Eukaryota > Metazoa > Mollusca > Cephalopoda > Sepiida > Sepiidae > Acanthosepion > Acanthosepion pharaonis. The sequence continues at coordinate 761,076 of CAHIKZ030003391.1, read as the reverse complement.
GTTTGAGATGAATGATTGTATTAAGTCAAATAATCGTCCTGTAATACCGTATTACGAAGAAGGCCAGCGTGCCAAACACTATCAATCGCTTTAGAGATGATTAGAGCCACGGCTCGACCTTATCCATTATTGTTGAGTGCTTGGTATACAAATTCAGTTATAGCCGTGAGCACATGTGCGGTAGATCGGGAAAGGCGGAAACCATATTGTTTGTCGGAGAGCAGATTATGCGAAGTAAGGTTCTTAACCACTTCGGCGTTGATTAAAGCCTGGAAGGTTTTACCGAAAAGTGGCAGGAGACTGATAGGACAGTAGTTTAGATTGGTCAGAAGGGTCACCAGAGTTTTTAAAGATAGGCACAACAGATGAGGACTTCTAACAGTCTGGAAAGCAAGATTCAATGAAGAAGCAGTTGTACTGTTTAGAGAGGACAAGAGCCAATTCAGGAGCATATTTCTTCATGACAATGTCCGGTATCTCGTCCCCACCACTAGCCTTATGGGCGTCTAATTTTAGAGATGATGCCCAATACCATAAATGGGATTATGAGCATCTCACTCAGTAGAGCCTCAGTTCTAGAGTGAAAATTCAGTGTGGGTACACCAGATGAGTCTAGCGTTGAATTAGATGAGAACTTACGCGCGAAGCATTCAGCTTCATTAGTGGAGGAGGTCATGACCTTATATTCGTTGAATAAATGGGGTATTGAGGGTCTGCTGTTGTTCAGCACGATTTTGCAGAGTCGCCAATACTCCTCTGAACCAAACCTGCGTGACGCAATAGGTTGATTTATTCTTTCGGCAAAGAGTAACTTTGCTTCTTTGAGGACATCTTTGTCCTCATTACGAGCAGTGACAAAGAGACGGCTGTTTTAATCAGACATGTCCCTACGGCATAGTCGGAAGTAGTGATTCCTGTGGACAATAGCTGCTGCACAAGCAGCTGACAACCAAGGGGATGAATGCGATTTCATTTGATATTTTCTTGTAGGAATGAAAGCCTAGATTCCAGCTTTTACTCAGGATGAGACCTCAGACGCGCATTTTTCGACGGGGATGTTAAAGACAGTATTCCAG